>APFE030011805.1:19257-52818 GCA_000404065.3 Pinus taeda
GATCAATAGACTAAGTGATGAGTGGTGTGAATTAGTTATTAATTAATTCACTAATTATTAAATCATAAAGCAACTGAAGAATACATCAGTTAACTCAGTGCATGGATAGTTCAGTGGAGACAACTGTTAGAGGTGAGTGAAAGGGCAAGACAACTGTCAGTTGTGACTATAGTTGTGTATGAGATTTTCACATGCATGGATTGAGTATTGCCAATGAGGATTGTGTGGTATAACCAAAGGGAATACGAATTTGGATCACACATTTGGTGTCATTCTAATCATTTCTCTATGCAGGATTGCGCAGTGGAGGCAAGCAAGCAGTGGAGGAGATTTGAGCCAGTGATTGATTCATATATGAGCTAGTTTGTGTGCAACAAGTGGAGATATTACTGAGTACTTGTGAGGATTATTATACTATGTATTGTTACATGTTCTCAATCACTATAATATACAGATAGTTGGGGCTTTTCAGCTGTATGCTTTCCTTGGGTACATACCGTGTTGATATGTGTGATTGATGCTTCAATGTGCACATGCGATTGTTTCTTTAATACTGCAAATTGATGATCCACGTAGAGGAGGTTATGTATTATGCATGATTCCACAATTAGTGTATAATCAGGATAATCTCTGTGAATAAGTGTCATATTATTCAAAATTTCTACAGATGGATCAGATCTACCAAGAGGACCTGTTAATGGTAGGATGTTGAAGCATTATTTTTCCACTAAATCACAATAGTTCTCTTTACTTTGCATCATTGTACATAACATTGCAGAGTGTAGATTGGATTGGATGGTAATCCTTTGAAGTTGAAGCCCAGAGAGAAGGCCCTAAGCTTTGGAGGATTTACTGACATAAGTATCAATAAAGCAAAATCACAGAAGGACAGTTCACAAGGTGACTATAGTCACAATTCAAAGGATACTGATCTTCATAATTCTTGACATTTCACCAAAAAAATTCCATCCTCATGTGGAGCCACTCTTAGAGTCCTATAGTGATAGGATTCATAATTTTGAATTGGCTGAGGTTAACTATTGTAATATTGTACATACCTTTTCTTTCTACAAAATGTTTTCCATTTTAAAATAAAAAATGTAAAGAGGGTATGTCCTAAAAGAAATATCAAAGGAAAAGAAAAAAAAATGAAAAAATATGAACCCCAAACAAAAAACAGATCATGAAAGTGTGCAAGTCCAAGTGCCACTACTTTTTACTTTACTATCTTAAAAAATGGTTGTGTGCAACTTGTCATATATGCCACAACCCATGATAGTCAAACTGTTCAATCTTGACTATTTCTTGCTTTGAATTTCATGTTTATAGTTAGAGAACAGAATCTGACCAAATAGTTTTACCTTGGCAGATTAGTAGATAGGTAGAGAAATAAAATGAGCTCACCAGTTTAATCTGAGCCCTTGGAAGATATAAGGTTAGAAGTAGATAATTTGTTTTATAAAAGAAAAGGAAATAAAAGGGTTTGCTAGCTTAAGTGCACCCACCAAAGTGAAGAAAAATTTTTAGGGTAGCGAAAAGCGTAAGTAAGGAAAGGCTGCATAAATACAAGTCATTTCGAGCATAAGCACTACTATGTGCTTCAAGTGTGTAGGAGCAGTTATCAATGAAAAAACCATGCTCATAAGCTGATTTTCCTAACTCCCCCTTCATTACATTTCACCCCCTCTATATACCCATGAATTTCTCCTTTACCCCTTCATGGCTTATGAAAACTCCTTCCCCCTCATTTTTACTCCGACCCCTTACTTTCACACATTTCCCTAGTCAATTACTCCTAAAATCCATTCCCCTAAGTGTGAAACCCATTTCCCCCTTTCAAAATCATGTTCTCCCTTTAATAATTACCCAAAACCCCTCTAAACCCTTTACCCTAACTCTAAAAACCTCTCACCTCAGTAACTCCGCCACTTAACCATTTCCCTGACTAAACTCGAGTTTAATCTGCCACCCTGGTGAGGTAAGCGAGCCCCACTACCCTTAAAACTCTGCAGTTTAAATTAATCCCCACTTAAGCATGGGTTAATTACTTTAAATACTGATTAAAACCCATGGGTCCCGCTAACCTTAGCCCAATCACCCTACTGCCCAAATTTCCCACGCGATGGCCATCCGATCATCCACCCCTAGATCCAACAACCATTCCCCATATCACACTCGCGTGATGTCTGACCTTTAACGACTCGAGAGCACGCAATATGGGCAGTTTTGCTCGGGGATCATTTGCCTACATGTCGGCCTCTGGCATAGATCACGTTCCACTGGCAAAATACCACCTGAACCCCATGAGCGGTGCAATCGCCTCCAAAACCACATTCCTACCAAAATGAAAACTAACAATGTTCATAAAACATTTATTCCCCACCATTTTTCGAACCGTTTGGGGTTAAAAGCCTTCCGACCCCCATTTTCACCCTTTTTGCTCAAATTGTACTGCTGAACCTCTGAAGCACCTACGCCTTTCGAACTCCTGTGACTAGATATCAACCATCAAAGCCTTCTGATGCCCCAATTGCACACCATCCTAGCTGCCAAAGCCCTCTGCAAACCCCAATTGAAAACTAGTTGCAGCCCATACTGTAAATTGCAGGTATTTAAGCATAAAACCAGAACCCCAACATGCAACCAGCTCATACCCTACCCTGGTTATTCAATTACCCAAATTTCATTTCCAAAGCCATATAAAGCCCAATTTTCCACATTTTATCACATAAATGGTTTCCCCAACCTCTCTAGATGTCAGATTAGTAACAACCCCTCACTTAGACATTCACCACCTAGCCTTGGCAAACAAGGATTTTCAAATCAAAGGCACAGTCACCCAAGACAACCTTCTGAGAATCCATTGTTGGGCGAAGGATAGATTCTTGAACAAAGCAAATGATATCCACCTTTGGGACTCAAATCTACCCAATTATACATTCCCAGAAATTGTACATTTCTACCATGCATGTTACATCCCTAGCCAAAGGGCTATAATTGCTCCAAATCAGGATTTCTTATTTTCACTTACTACTGAATCCATCAACCATATTCTTCAAATCTAGCCGAACCACAATTTGACTCCTTTGTCCATTGCACATGTACACCACATTGGACCCAGCTAAGATCAAAAAAAAAATTCAAAATTTCATCATTGAGGAGCATCATACTCCTAAAGACATTCCACCTTATGTTTTTGCCATTTTCTGAGAAACTGGCAGGAGAATAATCACCATGATCTCAAGCATCCTAGGATTCACTTCAGACGAGTTTGTGGATGAAATAATCATGGACTTCTTATTCATATTCACTCCAGGCCAGCTTCCTGCCATTTTGTATGACTATGCCCAGTTCATTGCAGACAAAATGCATGAACAGTTCGCTAGATTTCCCACTGAAAGAGTCTTCAAATACTCTTCAGTGCTTTTTCATATGTTCATGTATTATCAAACATACAAGTTCCCAATGAAGATTCAGATAACAAATACCAGGGGAAGGGAATATTAGTCATCTACTGGACACCCTTGGTCCAGAGGTATAACACCACATTCACATACAAAGACTTCATATATTTTTTTGTGCACCCTGTCATGAACATACTGACTTCTAGCACTCAACCTAGAATTAATACTGAGATCAAGAGAGTATTGCAACTGGAAAAGAATATCAGAGTAGGAGACTGGTACCTCTACTAGAATCATACTAAAATTAGGATCTATGGTTGTGAATTACCCCCCTAAAAATTGTCTAAGTATCTTCCAATGAGAATATTTTCCCGGAATACTACAGGAAATGATAACTACAGATGAGGTCAACTTCCTAGCTGCTAGAAAGAAGACATAATTTAAAATGAAAAACCAAATGGGCCCTTTCATCTGCAACAACAGAGAGGCTGGGCTTGAAGATGATAAGATACTCTAGCAATTCAAATTCAAGAATAGCTTCATCTGGCATTATGAAATCTCAAGCAAAAGGTCAAGCTGGCACTTTACATCCACTACCCAAGACCTAACTACAACAATATGCTAATCAGTTAGAATGGGTAGAGAATACATTAATAGATATGGACAGCGCAATGGTGGATGTGGAGAACACCATGATTGACTTGGAGAAACAATTTGACCAAAGCTCTTTCTTGCAGATCCCAGAGTTCGAAGAGCCAATGAATATCCCTCCTATCATTCAAACTCCTGCCAATGAGGAGAAGAATCTCAAAAGGAACAGGGAGGAAGCATCAAGCTCTACCATGCAAACCACTGATCAATGGTTTCAACTAAGAAAAAGGCCCAAATTGACTCCTGCGTCTGAATAGGAGGGAAACATTGCGTCTATAGAAATGATTGATACTAATGCAATGGGGCAAAGGAGTAGACAAACAACTGAGACTGCTGCATCAACAGAAACATAAAAACCCTCTTCTTCAAACACCCAGATTATACAGAGACAAAAGAGTGTGGAGGTTTCTTCCTTTGTTAGGCCAGCTGAGAAGGAAACAAATATCAAGGAAAGATTCAAGGAGATCAAAATGAGGAATGAAAAGCTCAAGGTAGACACTTGTGCCAAGTACATGTAGATGACACCACCAAACCAGAGCAGATTGATGTCAGCCTTTGACATCAAAGAAGGTAAAATGTAGGTGTCTTTCCTATAACCTACTATATAGTAGCCTAAAACCACAACAGACTACAAGAAGAGCAACTTTGAGGTCTTAGCCAGGGATGTGCATCCCATAGATCAAATAGAATTTCACAAGCAGGCTGGAGAGATGATCTACTTCACCCTCACAACAAAAGAAATGACTTCATTCAAGCTCAGAGACTCATTCAACAATGTGACAACCCAGTACAAACTGGAAAAAGCATCTTCCAGCGCCAAAGACACAAGGATCAAATCCTTGGAAGACCTGATCATTGAGCTGGGCCATGACCCAAAGGATATCAAGGTTTCTCCGTGCAGGGAAATTATTAAGGAATTTTCCGAAATTATTTTCTAAACAAGATATCAAGGTTGTTGAACAGTTAATTAAGAAGAAAAATGAATTATTACAACCCTTAAGAAACAACTCAAGATGCCTCAGTCACAACACCCTCAAATGAAAGAAGTCTTAGAAAGCCAAACAAATTAGGAAGAGAAGATGGACTTGGTGATAGAAATGGAAAATGAACTAGACAACTTGGCCCAACTCAAACAAGTTGGTTTAGACAATGATCCTCCAACTATCATTCCTACAGTGACCACAACTGTGCCTTCCACATTGGTAGCAGCATTAGCTCCCACTGGTCTAATGGCCACTGCATTGCTAGTAGCAACGGTGACTACATCAGCAACGACATCAACAGAAACATGTACCATGGGTGATGAAGCAAACAGGATGGTCAAGGAAATGGAGGAAATTTCCATTCAAACCAATGAAATGAAAAAGTTGAAATAAAAACTTACCAGCCTGGAGATAGATTGCAGGTTATCCTAGATTATGCATAAGGAAGAACAACAGAAGGCTACCAGAATGAATGAGAGAGTAAAAATCCTAGAGAAATAGTTGACACTGAGTGAGCCTTTGGGAAAGGCCAAACAATTGTTATGGGCCAATATCATTGACTATATCAATAATATTTGGCCATATATCCAGGTCATTTTTGAGTAGATAGACCTAATCAAACTAGCCACAGAAGCCATTTAGAATGTCAAAGAAGAGCTTGGAGAAACACCGGATGAGGCAGGAAGAATTATTCAATTCCTCGACTCCAAAAGTAAATATGAGCTACAAGAACTTGATATACCTGTCAGGACAGGTACCATTTTCGAATTAAAGAGGGTCATAGCCAAGAGGAATTCAATGTTAAATTTAGAAAATAAGTGTCAAACCATGCAACTAGCCATTGATAGGTTTATGACGAAGTTTGAGCTTTTGAGAGAAAAGGGACTACCTAGTCCCTTAGTCATAAATGATAAACTGATGACATAGGAGGACTACAACAAGAAAATCAGGGAAGTGGCTAAAGAACAGGAAAATGTCTCATCAATGAGTGGTATACCAACTGGCCGAATATTATACCAAATTTTTGAAAATCTATTTTACCTCCAGCATGAGGTGAAACACTTATTTATCAATAAGCCTACTTTTGCAAAGTATACAGAGGCTGATGAGATATATAGGAAAATGCTCAACATCCAATTACTAGATGAAGAAACATGGCAAAAACTGAATGAATTGCTGTAGTAAAAACATAGTAAATTATAAACTGTAAATTATAAGTGCACAGTAAAAAGTAAAAGAGCATGGTAAAAGGATGAAGACACATCAGCACAGTCAAAGTGTATCAGGTGAAAGAGTATTAGATGAAAGATGAGAGTGACATGGACTATGCAGCGTGAAAGCCAAATAACCTGCCAGCATAAAGGGCTAAAAATCAAAACATTATAGGTAGCAAAACCAAAATAACAGGGACATCATGAAACGTTTCAATAGATGTCTCTATCTTCTTGCAAGAAGATATTTTCCTTTCCTAGATTGATTCTCAAATTAGTTTGAGATATTTTGTAATAAACTCTTTGTATAAATACTTCATAATTTGAAGTATTAGGGTGGATTATTTTACACTTGTAGAGTGATTGTGATCTTGAAACTAAGGGTGATTATACTATTTTCAAGTCAATAGACTCGATCAATTAATAAAAGAATTTAGCTACATGATTCATGAGATGAGCCATTTGCAGTGAAGTACTTTATTTGTGTTATTGTGTTACCTTTCTTTTGTGTTTTCATAATCTTAAATTTGTTCTAAAATCTAAATGAATTAACTGGAAATATGATAAAGAATTTGTTTAATTACACTCTATTTTGCACAATAATTTATTTACATGTTTTCTTCTGATACCCGGATCTAAGAATCCTTGATTGCTCTCCCATCCCAGTTGACTTCTTTCATTCCTTCAAATGTTCGGCCTAGGGAACCTTTAATTTCTCCTTGGATCCGATTTGAAGCCATTCACCATTTAGCCTCTGATATCTGTAGTAACTTATCTACCTTGCCCTGTAGACACTATTTTAGAACTAAATCCAGTCTTGTTTGTCAGACATCTGACTCCATAGCCCAATACTGGAAGAAAATACTCTTTCAAACTAAGTAAAGTGATCCCACCACCAAATTTTCAAAACAAAACCCAATTTCAAGCAATAACTAGCCTAAAATCATCTTAACTAAAACAAAGTTAAGTCTTAAAGAGAGAGCCCTCTCTGAGCATCAAGAAGGCTAGGTCCTGATCTCCAAAAGTGTTTTATGGTTATCGTTGGTTTTTCTTTCTTCTTACTTCAAAAGAATTAGCAGAGTGATAACAATACGAAGTTAGAATTATTATCCTAATGGATTTTATATTGGACATGACTCACTTTCTATGGTGCATTGACTTGTGTACATGCTTTGGATAGTCACACTTGGATACTTGGATCACCTCCTTGAATGATATATATTACATGGATGTGAGAATGACATGAATCTCGATTCCTTTAGAGGAAATTGATGAGTCTTCTTCCACACTTGATTGAGTTTATTCTGTTATTTTTTAAGGACAATGATCCTTATGATGATTTGGCACTCGTTTTAAGACATCTTGGAATCATTCAAAGATGGTGTGACATCCTTATGATGAGTTGTTGGACTTTTTATGATGATTGGACAATTTTTAATGATGCATGACACATTTTAGGGCATGATTTGACTCTCGATGTTGAAACATTGCAACATTTAGAGGCCACATATTACTTTTTGAGTACCTACATTTGATATTGGAGCAATCCATCCACTTATTGAGGTAATTCATGTCACATTTGTAGCCTCTGGCATGAAATTTTGGTGGAGAAATTCATGTTTGAGCATGTTTACTTCATTTATGAGGCATTTCTAGGGGTATTGAGACCTATCCACCTTTCTATCATGGATATTTGATGTATTGTTGTCTTACCTATAGGGTTTGCAAGAGATAAAGTATTATTTTATGTTTTTATGGATTCTATTGGGTGAGCAGGTTGCTTGGTCTCTCATATAAATAGGAGAAACACTCTTCATTAGCAAATCATTACTACTTGCGTTGGAACATCACAATGTGTCTAATATTCTTATCTCTTATCTAAAATTGGTTGTGGATGGATACTTAGAGTGACTTATTGGTCCAAGTGTATATCAATGGCCATCATCCTCTTCCACTAACTTAATGGTTCTCTATATTCTTGGCAATTCTTCTATGGTTTTTTAGGTCCCAACCTTTCAATGACATTTTGAGGCCCTAAATGATGTTCTTTGGAAATTCAAAAGGTCAGCGATTTCCATGGTTTCCTAGCCCTAGCCAAAAGTTTTATTTCTTAGATGGTTCTTTCCAAAGAGCTATTGTGTTCCCCAAATTGAGATTGCATGCAAAACTTACACCCTTGAGAAGTTGATGTACCAACTAACCACCTTGGGGCCCACAAACCTTTTGGTGCTTCATATTCTAGGGGTAGGTTCTTAGACCTACAAGGTTCTTTATTTATATTAAAATCTTATAATAGATTTTGCAATATTTGTAGCCACTATCTCTTTATTCAAAGATAACTACCACAATTCTAGCCAACTTTGTGTTCTATACTATTCTACTATTTTATTTAATAATAGAAGTTGAGTTTTCACTATATTACTATGTTCTCTATTATTTTTATGTGTGTGCGTTTAACTTCCTTTCCTACCTTTCATTTCATTCCTTACACAACCCAAATCAATAGTATCAAAGTAACTTACTCCTTGTTTTTTCTCATTGCATGTCATTAATGACATCACCATATAGAGAGTTGGGTCTTGAACTAGTTTCACTTGGGAAAAATCTCTCTTACCAACCCAAGTATCCTCCCATGATGGAAGAAAAGGGAGATGGTATAGTAGGAGATATTATCAAGTCATTTCTTGGGGAAGCACTCACATGACAAAGGAATGAGACAATGGACAAATTTTCATAGATCCTTTGATGAATTTGAATAATGGTCAAGGCATCTTCAAAAAGCAAGAATTTCATAGGTGTAACACCCTTCAAGGTATAATTTAACTTTAATACCCCCTTATTTGAAGTCCAAACAAATGAAGATTCCTTAGAGAAATAGTTAAATATATTATAGGGATATTACTTTGTCCAAAATAATTTCAACAATGACAATATCACCTTCACACTCCTAAAATACCTTCCCCATGTCAAATATTGATGGGAAGGTTATTGGGAGAGACATAATGAAGATGAATATATAGTATTCAAGGTAATACCCACTTAGAAATATTTTATTGATTCCCTCACAGAGTAATTCTAACCTATATAAAACTATGATGACTATTAAATGATATGGAAAACTCTACAATAGGAGATATACCATAAAGTGGTAGAGTTCACCAATGTTTTCCATAGCTTTCAGTCAAAGTTTGGTATTAGATAATTTGAGCGAAACCTAATTCTATTTCTAAAGTACTGTAGTGGTATACAAGAAACATCCAAATGAAGATGGATTTCATGGAAATCACCTCACTAGGAGCTACTTATTGATATGTTGTTAACAATGTGTATAAATTGAAGTAGAGGAATGAACAAGAGTTTGGGTTTGTGAATCCACTGCAATAGAAGCCTGAAAAAGGTAGCCCAAACATGTAGAACAGAGGAAGGAGAAAGAAGAGACAACCTAAATACAACCATCCCAACATATAGGCAAAGGATGTTGTAAAATCCAATGCTACCATTGTGATCACAAAGATCCAACCAGAAGAGCAAAAGGAGCTTGAAGAAGGGAAGTGCCTCTTTTGTTTATGGATGTGGATGAAGGGGACCCCACTACATTTCATTGTTGATAATGAGAGACATAATAACTTGATCTTAGTCAAGGTAATAAATATATTGAAGTTGTTGATAGTACCACACCCCCAATGTAACACTCCCTCCTACCCTCTTAGACTTCCAAGGTTGATGGGAGGTGTTAATTTCAACTAACTTGACCTTCATGGTGTCATTATGAAGGTCGGGTTATGTTGTCACTGCGATAAACACCCTCCAAAATTTTTCATACACTCTAATTTTTTAGCCTTCTGTGGATATTACGATTATTTGTTCCATAGTCACTTCTTGGTCAACTAATGCTTTTAAGCTCCCTTCTTGGATTGGAAGTGTTGAAGTCACTTGCTCACACATGCTCAGTACTTAACAAGTGTATGAGTGCATTATTTTATGCAAGCTTGTATAAGCATAGAAATTTCCTATCAAGACTGTATATGTATGATTTCCAATCCATGTCGATAGTTAGTGCACACTGACAACAACAGTTTCTCACATTATAGCTACTTTTGTACTTCTATTTCGGTGAGTTTTACAAACTGTTGCTCCCATGCACCTTTTTTTTGCGAGTGTCACTTGCATGTTTTCAATTTTTGCTTTTGCTTTCTTTCACTCTAACTAGTGCTTTTTCATGTTATATTTTCTTTGGCATGTGTTGTTTTCACCATGGCTCATATGTCACAAGTGTCATTCACATTTTTATCTTCATATAGAAAATGTCGTCTTCTGGCATGGGAATTGTTGCTTATCATGCAAAGTAGAGTTTTGGTTTGTTTTCAAGGGGAAATATTTGTGATAATGAGTTTTTCTTATCATGTAGGCATGTTTCACACTCATTTCCAAATATTTACGCACTGTCGCATGAAGTCTATCTTCAGTGTCACACTTGTTGTAATTTGCTGCAAAGGTTGTCTCACTAAGGGATGTGTTCATATGTTATGGATGATCTAAGTTATGTTTCCAAGCGTCTAAGTGTGTGATCATAGTCAAGTTATATCACTATTCACATAAGTTTCATTGATCCCATACTTAGCCAAATTTCAGAAAGTTCCCAACAACGTAGCCTCATCCAACCCTCCTAAACTACGCATTGCATAGTCTCGTACCTTAAGAAACAATATTGTCTCTTAGAACTACCAATGCACAATATCTTCCTCCTAGAACTATGCATTTTGCAACCTCAATTCTCAAGCCCAAGCCCTAACTCCCAGAACTACGCAAACACCCAGTCCCCTTTGTCTTCCAAAACTGCACATTTGGCTGAACCAGTGCCCAACCCCTTAGCCTAGCTCATTGAGCTCCCAAACTCCACAATATTCTTCCTCAACCCATTCTGAACTGCGAATTACATAGTATCAAAGCCTAAGCTCTGCCCCTAACTACTTGAGCTGCAAAACTACACCGTCCTTAGGCCTTTCCCTTGGCCCATGAGTAGTTCCAACTTAGTTAGCAGATCATCATGCAGCATCTTAGATGGGGTTTTATCAGACTTATGTCATCCTTTCATGAGTTGATTGCAGACACAGGAACTCTGTCATGATATTGCAAGATGATAAGTAATGAGATGGAGAAGGAAGACATGTTATATGACACCTAAGGAGATGAGGACAAAGGATGATCATCAGTTAAGAAGATGAAGGAACACTGAATATGATTAGGACCACATGAATACTCCATCTGATTTATAACTGTTACACTGAAATTTGTCACCATGACTATTTGCAGTTAATATGGCTCCATTAATAGCCATATTATCCTCCTTGTCAAGCCTTATACCTCTGCTCTCCATGTCAAACTTCAAAAAAGAGAGAAAGTCATTAAAAATCATGTTTATCTCTGGGTACGCATGTTCTCTCTACCTTACCTGCGTGTTATCATCCCAAGCTCATTGTACCTGCGTACTTGTACGCTCTGTAAGTCAAGGGATGGGCGCGTACTCCTGTAAAGGTCAAAAGGCACGAGTTTCATCTTAAAAAAGTTACTTGTGGTCACTTCTAGAGCTTTCTAGAAGAGTGTTTGATGTGTATTGAGCGCCTCCAGATGGTTCATGCATCCCTATGATAGAGGAACTTATCCCATCAAGAGAGGAGCTACCCCATCCAAAAGAGGGAGTATCCCATTGATGGTGGACCTGAATAACTTCCTCTAGAACACTATAAATACAGGCATTGGGCCAAAGGAGGGGGGGTTGAAAGCTGAACATTCCAAAGGGTAGATGCTGCTGGAATTAGGACTTCCTTGTAGAAGCTTGTGAGGAGAGATTACCATCCTTTCTTGTTTCATTTGGAGGTGGGTGAGCTTGTCAAAGTAGAGGAAAACTCTTGCTGGACCCTGGGAGGAACTTGCACAACACCAAGGCTCAGGTTGTAATGGTTTCTTTTGTTTCCTATTAATACAAATAAGTCCATTCTTCTCAATGATTTGTTATTAATGAATTGTTTCATATACTCCTTGGTCTATATGTTGAATATGCTTTGTTTTATGGAATATTCAGGTGTTATGTAATCATTTGATTGTTATTGTATGCAGGTTTCAAAGTGAAGGAGGAGCTCATCTGGATCAGCGAGGCTGGACTGCTACAACAAGCGTTGGACTTGAGGTAGGATCGAAAAACACTTGGTTTCTCACAGAATAATGTATGTTTAGAGAAGGATTGCTCTTAATTATCTTGTTTGTCACTAGAGAGTCTTAGACTCCTAGGGAGGTTAGTTTTGTCAGCAAAAATAACTCTTTCCACATGACAGTAGGTATGGGTGGCGAGCCGCCCAAGGTGGGCCCAACCTGAACCAATTCTTAATTTCACATTTTGTTATGTAGAAAAAGGGAGGAGGCGGGGTTTGACCGCCTGATCTCCTACACAATATTTGGATCCATAATCACTGCACCACAACAGACTCATTGAGAAATCCGCCACCACAATTTATATTTAAATTCAATTTATTAGTGCGCTCAGGGCAGAGGAGGCAGTGCATGCAATTTGAGGTAGAATTTTGCAGGAGAGCCGAATTTCAGTTGTTAGAATTTGACAAATTTTATATGGTTTCAACACTTCTCGATGCCACGAATGCAATAGCGCTGCCTGTTTATCCATCAGAGTTTTCGGCCATTTTCAGTATGGAGGGCCCGGAGGTGTAGTCCAAGTCAGACGAACTTCGTTATCATGTCTTGTTGTCTTCTTTCATGCTTTATGTGTTTCTCCTCTTCTCTCTTGTGCACATTAAGTTTTCTATCTCAAGCTACAATTTATGCATGTAATTATTTAACACATCTATAAGAAAAATATTTTAGATCAAGTGGTATCAGAGCAAGTCTTTTTAGATGTGAATTACATGTTTGTATGCTAACAAGAAACAGGCTTCGAAGAGGTGAAGAGAAACTAAAGTCTTTCGATCCCGAAGCGGGGTGTGCACATCGAAGGAGAAACATGGCAGATGAAGAGGCTCGTCATGAAGAGGAGCGCAATTTCCGCAAAACCTTCTATATAATGGCAAAGAATGTCGGTCAGTTGCTTTCATGGCTAGAGAAAGCAGAAGAGAGAAATCTAGAAGAACAAGGTTCAGTGCATGGAAATGGTGGAGAAGAACCCCCTCCTTCTGCTTCCACGAGTGAAAGTTCTTCTTCCTCTCATCACCATCATCATAGAAATTGAAGGGACGCATCTAAGAAACCTTTCTTTAAATTAGATGTCAAATTTGATTTTCCCATGTTTAACGGTGAAAGTAATGCTGAAAATCTTAATAAGTGGATTAGGCAGATTGAAATATAATGCAGGATTTAGTAGATCGAAGAGGACAGGGCAAAGATTTAGCTGGCCTCTCTTCGGTTGAGTAGCACCACTCTCGTTTGGTGGGAGAGCAAATTGCGAAGCAGTAAGAGTATGGGTAATCTTCTTTCCTCATGGCCTAGTTTCATTTTTGCATTAAAGGAATAATTCTATCCCTTGGGTTATAAACAAAAAGGCTTAATGGATTGGCAATACTTAAGGCAAGGTAGAGGTCAAGATATTCAAAGCTTTACAGAGGAATTTAGAAAACAGGAAATAATTTGGGCATTGTGCTTGACTCACCTGAAGTAGTAACTTAGTATAAATGATCATTACATAGTTACCTTAGACATTCATTATTATTGAAAGAGATGATCATTTCAAGGAACCACCATTCAAACCTCCAAATAACAAACCCAAAGTGAAAGGAAAAGGAAAGGGAAAGGAGAAGAGGATGACATCAACCAAGAAAGATGAAGGAGAAAGACCTTATTTCACTCATTGCAAAAAGGAAGGTCATGACAACGATCATTGGAGGAAACTATAGCCAGAAAAGAGACCAAAGAAGTATGGAGGAAAAGGCAAGCAGAAGATAGTGGTAACTGTGCAGCAAGACCCTGGATCCGATTCTGGAGATGAAGCATTGATCACAGTGGCAGGAACAAAAGGTACTCTTACACATGTTAATTCTGAATCACATGAAGGCACTAGTTCAATAGATTCTTGTTACACAATAATTTGTTACTGCCTTCACCCCAGTCCTTCTACTGTGTCATGTGTCCAAGTAAAACATGCTCATACTGAACAAATTCTCTCTTATGTTGTCAAGTGACCCACTTTTCCTAAGTTTTTTGCCTCATCGCGAGAATGGACTTAATATACGCGATGGACATCGGTCGTAAATAGTCCAGCCGCGCTTCCAGCACGAAAGTACATCTGTTTCCCGCGACAATCCGATTTCATGCTCCGACGCGAGGTTACTTGCTATCTTTAGCGACGGTCTGACTAGCTGCATTGCCTACTAGTGATGTCAACACTAAAGATTAGTGATAGACTCACGATGATCTAGATTGGGCGAATTCGTTCCAACAGTCAGCCTTCTGGATGTCTCCAGACCTGGTTGTTGGCATAGTTTGTGTTTCCCTTCCTCCTCTGGTATGGTAGTTCCATCATTTGTGCTACCTTCCTTGGGGATAAGCTCTCTCTTCCACCTTTCATGGAGCCTCCTTTCGCCTTTGATATGATCAGCTAGTTGGTAATTTCTTGGTTTGAGCAGTGATGTTAGTGCTTTTGGGTTTGATATATAGCTGGTGTGGGTGTGATAAGTGTGGGATTGTCGATAGCTTGTGAAGTGCCCTTAACTTTGTGTAAGAACTTATGGGTGAGAGAGAGATTTTGTATGTTGGGAGATCCATCTTCAAAGAGTGAATGCTTGAGAGACCCTCTGAGAAGGCTTGCAACGTCAAGACTTTGGTTGTAAGCTTGCTCTTATTTCATTATTAATACAATCAATGATGTTTTCCTATTTCTCGTATGTAATTTACTTGATAGCTCATGACTTCTTGACTTTGTGAGTAAATAGATCATTGTTGTTTTCTGGTTATGTGCTTTGTTGCATTTCCTTTGCATTGTTTCAGGTTGATCACTCATTGAGGAGAAGGAAGTGAAAGTTGGAGCAACGCAATGGAACTCCATCGACCACCGGTTGAGGTAGGCCTCCAACTATGGCTGTTTAAGGAAATCTATTGTTCATATGTCCTTGCTGTGACTAGACCCACTCTAGGGCTAGAGGGGTTGCCTCTGTTCGCAGAGGGAACACTTTCCTGCATCACAATTTGGCGACTCCGCTGGGGAATTTGTCCTATGTTCTTCTCTTTTTTTCTCTTGTTTTGATTTTGATTTGGTGTCTTTTGAATTTTAGGGATAAATTATCAGTCTTTTTGATTACCTAGGTCAATCTAGGAAATCCCTCTGTTGTCTGAAGGATTGACTGGTTTTTGTTTGGGAGTTTCAGTTCATCTGCCATTGTTTTCAAGATCTTCATTGAAGATAGCCTAACATTCGTGACGACGTCACCGATTTTATAGCTTTGGACCCGCGACGATCTCGGGTTGCTAGTTTAATTCCCGCGACGGCTCTTGAAATCGGACCATCACGAAAAATAGGTGTACTTTAGCGACCGTCTCTAGTTGTCAGTGTAATACTAGCGACTCGTCTCTAGTTGTTAGTGTAACACTTGTGACAGTCTCTAGTTGTCCGTGTAACACTTGCGATGGTCTCTAGTTGTCAGTGCATCACTAGCGACTCGTCTCTAGTTGTCAGTGTAACACTTGCGACGATTCTTGTAAAGTTGTTTTTACAACTTTACCTCCTGAATTCATCAATCTTGTTTATCCCTTGCTGTTTCTTGTCTCTCATTAGCTTGTTTTAATCGCTTTTGGTTAGGGTACTGTCTCTTTGATTTCATTGAGTGAGTCTTGTGTTTTTAGACCATGTGACCTAGCCCTTTAGAAGTTTTGTCGAGAAACTGTTTGCTTGGGTTACTTGTCTGTTCAAGGTTCATCCACAACCGTCTTGTGATTTGCTTGAGGCTTTTTCGCTGCTTGTTTTCTTGCTGGTTGATTTCTAATGTTGATTATTGAACCAATTTTTTATGTTGATTTGATTTCTTCACTACCAAGCATAGATCACAATTGTTTGGATTGATCAGTTCACACTTGCTTATTTGTCTCTTTAAATTCAAAAACAAAAAGAAAATCAAAAGTTTTCATTCATTTAGCATACGAAAGTGAAAGTACATTTGCATTACGAATTTTCATGTTTGAGAAATTGGAAAGCGAATTTTAAATATTTCATTAGTAGTATCGATGCATCGTGAGATTAGTGTATTGATGCATTGTGTTTCTTAGTGTTTGCATTCGCTTATCTTGGTTTTCTTGGTTTGGGAATGATCTCTCTACCCTTCTGTAGGTAGGTGTTCATTGAAATGGAAGTTGCTTTACTCATTCTAGCTACATCCTAGGTATTTGATATACATACGGTAGGGCCTAGAAATTGAAACATAATCCAAGATCAACTTTAAAATGAACTGAATGAACTTAACAATGCATTGGAACATAACACACATTATTTAAAGGTCTAGGCTAGAGACGTGCTCCGGCATCGTTAAACCTAGTCACTATTGTTTTCACTCAAGGTTGGGTGATTCCTCTTTCTGTGACTCAATAGCAATCTAGTACGGAATTGTGCTCCCAGTACCATCGAGCATATGTTGGGAGACCCCACTAGGTTATCATCCTATATCCCTAGGAAGCCATGTCTGCCGCCTTGCAAACCGTAACGCACCAAACACAACATTCAGGAAGATTGACTGCCGTACGGGAAGTCCTTGGTTTTCATATGATCGCCAAGGTGTATATGCAGTTTTACGGGATGTTTGGTAAACCTTTTGCCTAGTTCTCTAGAGTAGTCACTTTCGTTCCTTTTTAGACTCCTTAAAAGAAAGGGTCCATCTGAGCACTTGTCCTTTCAGGCTCATTAAACCTCGAAAGAGATAGAGTCACCTTTTCGTCCTTTTATCGACTCTTGAAACATGAAAAGGTCAAGTTTTGTTCATGTGTCATAAAATTTACTGGCCACGAAATATTCCTGGTAACAATTCAAGTTCTTAGTTGTGATAAGAGTGTTTCTCAGGCTCGTTCCCGATGACAATAGTCCCCGAGTTTACCGGTCAAGGTCTTCCTTCAGATGGAACTCCTAGTCCATTTCCTCCATTTGGAAATGCCGGTGCTCCGTATATGGCAACACTGTCCTTGCCTAGGTTAACCCTCGGTTTGCCCGTTTGGTTGTTTTCAACCTCGGTGGTCCCAAGTGTCATGACTCCTGTTCCACCATCTCCTTCATTTGAATCATGACACATTGATTCCAAGGTTGAGCCTACGCCTTCTTCCCTTGTTTCTTCCTCTTCATCTCCTCCTTCACCTGGTGAAAGTTTCACATCTAGTAACCAGGAGACTAAGAAGAAGAATAAGAAGACGAAGAAGAAGAAGAAGTGCGATAAGCATGAGGCCACTTGCGCAACTATTACTCCAAGTACATCTTAGGTCAGACCACCTTCTGCTCCTCCTCGGAAAGTTAAGTTTTCTTATAAATTGTGCAAGGGTGACCATCTTCTTCATGATTGTCCTAGTATTCCTAGGATCTTAGAAGCATGGTCTCATGATCTAGCTCGTCCCTCATCGTCCTCTAAAGCTCAGGGTGATGCTACCTTATCAACTGGCAGTGGTAAGAAGAAAGGGAAGATTTGATTCCCCTGTAGGCTATGTGAAGGCAACCATCCCCTTCACCTTTGTCCACTCACGGATAAAGATTCCACCGTTTTGGAAAGTCTTACAGCTTCTTCACCCCAACTTCCCATTGGTTATTAGAGGCTCTCTTCAGACCCTCTCCCCATCGACAACGAGATTGACTTAGATTATTCTCTTGTCCGTCCTTCTCTTCCCAAACCTGGCTGTGCTCAGCCTGTTCCTGACCAACCATTGGTCGGAAAGAGTGTCAACTTGGGTTCACCACCTATTGATCACTCTGTTTTAGAAGAGCATCATGCTCATGTTCTTCTTGTCTCGTCAGATTCTCCTGAGTTCAAGAACGACCTTCCTCTCCCTATTGATCGCGAGAGTCCTCCTTCGCTTCTTGTAGAGCATGGGGGCAATCATATGATACCCCCACCAAGTAGTTCAATCGTTTCCTTCGACTGGAGTAATTTGACTGCTTTCCGCTTTCCATCCTACGTGCCTTTCCAGATTACAGTACATGCCTATGATAAGGCAATACCTGGCATTGTCTTGGATGAGGGTGCATCTATTAGTATTATGCCTTCCACTACTTGGCAAGCTTTGGGCTCCCCACATCTTGTGGAGGTCACGCAGAATCTGTTAGCGTTCGATGGACCCTGTCAACCTTTAGGGATCCTCCCAAAGTTTCCTGTTACTTTGGGGGGAAAAACTGTCTATATAGACATCATGGTTGTCTAAGGTGTTTTAGATTTCAGTCTTCTCCTTGACCGTGACTATGTTTATGCCATGGGAGCTCTTGTTTCTTCACTTTTCCATGTGGTTTGTTTTCCGCACGATGGAAGAATGGTGACTATTGATCAATTATCATTCTTTAGTCCCCCAATGCCTTCTGCACAGCTGTCATCCCCTCTCAGTTCTTGCTCACAAGTAGTGCCTTCCTTGTCGTAGGTCAATTATGTGGCTACCCGTTCCGTCTCCGCCTCTGCTAATGATCATGAAGATGGTCTCGTACATCATGTATTGGGGGAATTGGAACCTAATCTATCATTAGTGCCTCATGACATGCATTCCTCCCAGAGTGCGTCTCTTCCATCTCGCGAAGACCTCTTTGGAGCCATGTTCTCATATGGCCAATGAATCAAGGGGCTACAAGGATAGTTTGTTCCTACGTCAACCTCATTAAAAAAATGAACCAAGGAGTGATGAGGATCATTTGTTCCTGTCTCAACCTCGTTAAAAAATGAAAATAGGGGTGATGAGCATAGTTCTTGACATTGTGTCAAGCTCGTTAAAAAATGAAACAAGGAGTCTTGAGGAAAGTTCTTATCTTGTGTCAACCTCATTAACAAATGAAACAAGGGTTATGAGGATAGTTCTTTTACTGTGTTAACCTCATTTAAAAAAAAAAATGAAACAACTCCCTTTTCCAAATCGAGTCTTTGCTTAAGCTCTCGTCAAATCCAAGTTGAGTCTTTCCAACATCTCGAAAGTGAACCTTCTTTTCATCCACCTCGTTGAATGCAATGAAGCTTGGGGGGCATGTACCTCAATTTGCATCATTATGCTGGGGGCATGAAAACTTATAACAAGCATAGTTTTTCGTTTCAAGCTTGTATAAACATGAAACCGAATCCAAGCAGAGTTCTCCATGGTTCAAGTTTGTGTAAAAATGAATCCATACCCGATTTACATCTCGTTATTGTCGTTTTTATCTGCTAAATTCTGCTAAATGAGCCTTGGTTGTTCCATTCCATTGCCACCATCTCTTTGGCTAATCATATGCTTTCACTTGTTTGTTTATCCTTTCTTGAGGAACCGCAACGATGAGTGGTTTTATTAGCCAGCCTCTTGACGATTACATGTTTTGAGCAGTTCCACGATTACTGGAACCAGTTGTTACCCTTTATACCACTCATTCCTCTAGGACGAGTCTACTTTAAGCTCTTTTCTAACTCGTAAAAGATGAAAAGGTTGTCGAGTATTTTTCCCTTTTTGACTAGTTAAAGAGAATAAAAATGGAGGTCTGCTTTCAAATCTTTTCCGACTGTATAAAAGCAAAAAGATTGCCGGGTTTTTGTCGTTTTGGGTTCGTTATTGGTTACGAAACGATGTGGTTTCGATCACTTTTCTACTCTTTCAGGTTGAGGTCACTAATCACGAAAAGTACTCCTTGATTGTAATGGTCAAGCGGTTCTTTCGAGTATTGTTTTATACTTTTTCGGGCTCGAGAGACACAAATCTATGAAAAAGGAACCCCTTGGAGTTTTCTTTTCCATGTCTTTTTCAAACTCCCTAAACATGAAAAAGACTCCAAGTTTTACCTATGTCGGACTCGTTAAACCCTAACAACATTGGACTCATCACCATGACAGGACTCGAGCTTCTCCTCCCTAGAGCTCGTTAAACTATTACTAGGTTGGATGCAACTGAAGGTTGAACTTACAAGCATATGCTATCCCCTTCAAGCTTGTTTTCAAAAATAATTGGGGTACTCGCCAGCAATGGTGGGAAAAATTTGGAAGTTGTCATTGATTACCTGCGGCAGGTAGTCACTCTTGAACATCGACACTTTTGCTTCTTGTCGGGTTGGGATATCCATACATCGTCATTTGGCCTTCTGGGGTTTTGGGTTGCCATTTAGCCTCATTCCATTTGATCCATGCTATCTCCATCAAGCTTCTGATCCCTTGGTACCTGAATGCTGCCACCCTCTGGAGTTGTGTCACCCACATGTTCAAGAGTATAATCCTTCTGCAGTTTACATCCTTACCTCCTCCTATGGTTCCCTGTTTCACCATCTACCACTTGTTCCTTATCTTGTGTCATTGATGGGGGAAACATTATGGCCCTCTTGCGACAGATCGTCTCTTGTCGACGTAAGCTCATTATCTAGGAGACTGATCTAGAGATCCCCTTTGGTACCTTGGAGCTTGCATGCCTTAATGGCAACTCCTTCATGCCTAACAATCGGCTTTCATCACTGGTCATCGATTGGGTGATTCCACGAGTGTTTGACTTCAGCCCATTCTTCACACTTCGTGGTTTGTACTGGATAGTACCTTGGGAACCATTAGCATTATTGGTGGTTTCTCTCGTGCTTGTTAACAATTTTAATCATTGACCGGTAATCAAGGGACTTTCTATCATGCTCGACTTCAGCACATCTATTCGCATGCTAGAATTTGTACTATGATCGGTTGGGTTTCAAGACCCTGAACTCAGATTACACATGTTCGGGCTGCGTGGATTGGTTCATGATTGCATGACTCATTGAAGGATGGCTGTGACCATACCTGAGTCTTCATGGATGGCTGCGACCATACCTTTATTATTACAGTCTTATTAGCTAGGTGGCTGTGTCCATACCATAGACCTAGTTCGTATGTCTTTTGGATGGTTGCGCCCATGCCTAGACTACATGTATTTCACTATCAGAGATATTAGTTGTACTTGTGCCTACAGGTTCTTCCAGATGTTGCTCCAGCTCAGATAGTTTCGTAAAGCATTTCACCCCTCCCACTCTCTCAGGCTTCATACTTTAGGGGGCATCTATTACACAATAATTTGTCACTGCCTTCACCCCAGTCCTTCTACTATGTCATGTGTCCAAGTAAAACATGCTCATACTGAACAAATTCTCCCTTATGTTGCTAAGTGACCCACTTTTCCTAAGTTTTTTGCCTCATCGCGAGAATGGACTTAATATATGCGATGGACAGTAGTCGTAAATAGTCCAGCCGCGCTTCCAGCACGGAAGTACATCTGTTTCCCGTGACGGTCCGATTTCATGCTCCAGCGCGAGGTTACTTGCTATCTTTAGCGATGGTCTAATTGGCTGCATTGCCTACTAGCGATGTCAGTGCTAAAGCTTAGTGATAAACTTGCGATGATCCAAATTGGGCGAATTCGTTCCAACATCGATCTTCTGGATGTCTCCAGACCTGGTTGTTGGCATAGTTTGTGTCGCCCTTCCTCCTCTGGTATGGCAATTCCATCATTTGTGCTACCTTCCTTAGGGATAAGCTCTCCCTTCCACCTTTCATGGAGCCTCCTTCTCCTATTTAAACACTCACCTTTGATATGATCAGTTAGTTGGTAATTTCTTGGTTTGAGAAGTGTTGTTAGTGCTTTTGGGTTTGATAGATAGCTGGTGTGGGTGTGACAAGTGTGGGATTGTCGATAGCTTGTGGAAGGTTGTGAAGTGCCCTTAACTTTGTGTAAGAACTTATGAGTGAGAGAGAGATTTTGTATGTTGGGAGATCCATCTTCAAAGAGTGAATGCTTGAGAAATACACTGGTTGGACCCTCTAAGAAGGCTTGTGACGTCAAGACTTTGGTTGTAAGCTTTCTCTTATTTCATTATTAATACAATCAATGATGTTTTCCTATGTCTTGTATGTAATTTACTTTATAGCTCATGACTTCTTGACTTTGTGAGTAAATATATCATTGTTGTTTTCGGGTTACGTGCTTTGTTGTATTTCCTTTGCATTGTTTCAAGTTGATCACTCATTGAGGAGAAGTATGCGAAATCTGGAGTAACGCAACGGAACTTTATCGACCACCAGTTTAGGTAGGCCTCCATCTATAAGGAAATCTATTGCTGATCTGTCCTTGCTGTGACTAGACCCACTCTAGGGCTAGAGGGGTTGCCTCTGTCCGCAGAGGGAACACTTTCTTGTATCACAAATACCCCGATGGAGTCACATAGAAACACAAGCATGGCTTCGCTACCAACAAGCTTGGTTAGTACCCTGACGGAGTTACTTGCATCACCTCCCTGCGTAGGAAGCCTTTCTCTTCTTTCACGTTATTCATTTTTCATTTTGAATTTTTTGACTTTTCATTTTTTCATTTTTCATTTTCACTGTGCATAACACTTATTCATTTCAGAGGCGGAAGAGGGATCCTGACTTATTGAGAGAAGAGGAGGTTGTTCCAGTAGTTTATTATATCTCTGAGATTCTTGTTAAGGTTTTCCCCCTCACCTTACTCTACTTGACTGAGCTGAAAAGGGTTAACCCAAAAACAATTGACTATAGAAGGTGACAGTAGTTAGCATGCAAGCGTTGTGTTTACAACAAGGTTCACTTCGAAGAGTATGTATTTTTCTTCGACATATCATAGACTAAGAGTAACAAGTTCATCATACAGAGGTAAGATGACAAATAACCAAGTAGCGATAGATGTACAAAACCTCTTGTACTTTACCCAGCTCTGTTGGCTATGTGGGGCCTGACCTAGGTTCAACATTAATTAGCCAAACAAATCCCTACACTACTGGCCCTTTCAGCATCATCCCATAGAGTCCAGACCAAAGTCTCACCCGAATCAGTATGGGGGGATGCTGGAACCAATTTTCTGCACCTTGAGATGGTTGGATGTCAGTTTATACCCTTTGTTCCTATTTTCACGCATGTCACTATGCGTTAGGGCTCTGTCAGTCTAGCCCTTTATTCTGCCCTTCAGTACCTCCACGAAGGTGTATGGTTGACCGTCACGCAACCTTAACCCATGATCCAGGTACTTTCGTGCTGCTATGACAGCAAATTGTATAGGT
Organism: Pinus taeda; assembly: GCA_000404065.3. Lineage (NCBI taxonomy): Eukaryota > Viridiplantae > Streptophyta > Pinopsida > Pinales > Pinaceae > Pinus > Pinus taeda. The sequence goes on from APFE030011805.1 coordinate 42,713, forward strand.
TCGCAAGTTATCTTAAGTGTATTACTTATCTTACTAAACAATCACAGTTAGCGCCACGTAAACAGATATTCTTACTTGCATTCGATTAAATAATACAGTCACATACATTCACGCATCACATGAACATTTTAAATTAAACCCAAAACTCAATATAACCAGATGCATTAACAAGAAATAGATACACAGAATTTGCAAAATACTTCTCTTTATTGATATCTTTAGATTATTACAGACTCTATCCGACCTGCGCACACATCTGCAGGGGTCTGCGCACTCAGCTGTGGACTTCTACCCTAGGCCTCTGCACACTCAGCTGGAGAGCCTCTACGTACGCTAAGGCCTGAAACACTTAGACTCTACTACCAAGACTCCAAGACTTGTCTTCTTAACTTAACTACTTAGAGCTTACTTACTTAGCTCATTTTATACAATCCCATGGTCTGTGGACCATGGGTGGATCTTTACAACCAACTTTATAGTTTACAAAATAAGGGTGGACAACCCTTCATGACTCAAGACACCTTCGCACTCCATGACCAAAATTTGCGGAGAATTTACAACTTTATTACAAAATTTGTCCCAAAACATGGGCTTTTAGCCCCAAAACTATCCTTGGGGGATCCCATTCCCAACAGGCCCCCAACACAAACATAGTGAATCACCCTCAAGTCACTCTATGGGTGTGAAGATCTTAGCATGAAGACCTCCCAGCTCATCATGTATGACCGCAACCTCGGCAATGCACTGTGTGGCTGCCTGCTTCGCTTCTTCAACCAACTTCTTGGTCACCGGTCCTGAAATGTCAGCCTGAAGCTTCTGTTGAGTTGTTTGTAGAGTAGAAAGCTTTCCTTCAATAGATATCATGACTACATAAGCCTCATCTAACCAAGGCTTCAAGCACACCTTTAGCACTACCTCCTTTTGTTGCATTGCATCTACATGTTCTTTCAATTGCTTGGCCTCCTGCAGCTTTGCCAGTCTCTGCGTGAGTGTGATGGTTCATGCTGTACATTTTACTTTTTCATAGCACTGCTACAGCTCTCGTGCTTTTGTATCCAGCCATTGTACATTAGTTTCCTCCTACAGGCTCGTTAGGACCTCGAACGACTGTTCAAAAAGTTGTGTGTAGTCTGCTACTACATCGTCGACCGCTGCTATCGCCTATGTGACAACGGTTGCACACTACTCCCTTACTTTTGGCAGAGTTGAAGACAAGGCCTTCAACTATAATTCTGTAATCTATAGGTTCAGCTCCAACTGAATCCTAGCCATCTCTTTATGAGCGTCGCACACCCCTGTAGCAAGCTTGCACACATGCACCTCGACTGGTTCTTCCTCAGGAATGGAAAACTCTGGGACCATTGGGAATGCCTCGTCCACAACCTAAATTATACACTTGTTTTGGTCGGTTACCTTGGTCATGGCGGTGATGGCAGAGTCTCGTTGTAGGGCCATATGTTCATTATTAATCCTCTACTCGTTGATTACCTCAAAAGTGCAATGTTCGTGGGCCCTCAACTCTGCTATCACCCCATCCTGCAATAGGTTGAGTGCCTCGCAAGGGAGCACTACCAAGTTCAACCCCAATCCCTTGAGGGCACTGACAGTGTGCCTGTCAACTTCATTCTTCGTGGTCAGTGCTCCATCTAGCAGCACTATCGCGCTGGAGACCTTTGCACACAGAATCTCGACAACTTTTGAAGTGCCAATAACAAGGTTGGTGGACACCGTGCCAGCCTATGATGTGTGGGTCTGCAGCTCCTGTAGATGGTCTGTAGCTCCTGTAGACCTATCTGGATGTCTCCTAATAGTAGTTACTGCTGTTGTTCAAACTGCTGTAGTGCCTCCGCAGTGACATCTCGCACCATGTCTCCAATGTCATGCAAGTCACCCTCTATGAGGGTGATTGGGTCCAATGACGTCTTAGCGGCCTTGGATTTCTTCCTTGACCCTCCTTTCTCTTGTTCCCATGGATGCTTAATGCGGGTAGATGTCGCTTGTGGGTCTGTGTCGTGTTGCTGTATTTGCTCGTCTGTTTTTTCCTCTGTCTCGGGCGAAGGCAACCTCGTGCCTTTATCAGAGCCCTGCTCTATTTCACCTGTCTTCTGGGCGGCATCGCGCTCCACATAGGCCTTGTTAGTAGCATCCTTCTTCCTCTTCCCAGCCAGTTGCACCATCTTGATCTTGGCCTCCTCCTTCTTGCACTACATGGCGGACTTGCTCGGCCTCACTGCTAAGTCTGATGTAGTGCACCACCTTGCCAGCCAACGATCAAGCACTACATCAATTGCGCCATCTGTTTCCAAGTAAGGCAAGTCATACCATGTCTGCGCAGGGTCCGTCCGTGCCATGATCAACACATGGTGAAATTCTACCTCAAATTTTGCGTACCCCTATAGGTTGGCAAACACAGTGGTCGAAAACTATGGTTTACGATTGATGGCCATGCAGATGTTCATCTCCATCAAGATCCAGAAGATCTTGCTATCTTTGATGTGCTTCACATCCTTGTTCGCTCACAGTGAAGCGTACTTTGCTGCTTCTAGTAGGTCTGGAGTGACTGAGGGGAATTGACTGTCTTTTGGCCACTCCCATGCTACCAACACAATATACAACAAGAGCCACATGTAGTGGAAGGTCTTTTTGAGCTCCTGTGTCTCGTGGAAATTTGCAAGGTACTCACTGTAGAGATAATGCGCCCAATTGAATTGGACTCCTTCGGCGCATTGGGCTGCAAGAGCAATTACTAGAGTCAGTACTTCATCTGCGCAACACTTCCTCATAACCCTTCCCGCCAAGATCTTCGTGGCCACCTGGACTGCAGGGTCACTGATACTTGAGATGGCATAGCATCATGGTTTCTTCACAAGCTTAAATTTCTCCTTCATGGCCTTCACGAGGGCCTTCTCGCCACGTTTTCCACCAAACATTGTGGCTAGATTTTCTCCTATGTAGGGAAGTCATGTGATCTGATGGATTAATCTGTCGATGATGGGTATTGGCTCCTCTAGCCACAAACACCCATCATGCACCAAGCATAGCAACTACTTGATGACCAACACTATAATTAGCGTGCGATTGTAGTGTGGCACCCATAGCAGGTTGAGCAAACCTGCCTTGTCTACTCCCCTAAGCTACTTTAGTTGTTCCAATGTAGTCATCCCAGTGGTTATATCAATAATGCAACACATTAGCTACTCGGTCACCAAGTGCGAGAACTTGTTATGGTTAACTAAGTCCCAGTCTTCCATCTTTAACAAAGGAACCTGCCCCAAGCGAGGTCATTCAAAGACAATCTCATCTAGAAGCAAAGGGGTTTGTAAGGGGACCTTGCTCTCATCAATGTCTTTTGGCACCTTAGTCTTGCCCTTGCATGGAGGAATGTACTCAGGCAACCGAGTGATAGGGTCAACACCCTAGACTTCAACTTCCTCCACGTCTATCCCCAAGTCCTCATCATCCATCGAGATGTCTTCAATTTCTTCCTCCTCGGACTCTAGGTTAATGGCTTTGGCCTTTTCTTGTGCGGTGGGCTTGTCCTTCGGTGGGTTCCTTCTTGGTGACGCACACACAGGTATTGCAGCCTACTTTCCCTTTTTATCCTTCGCACTCTCCTTGGTTGGGGTCGGCTTTGGTCTAGGCATCTGTGGTGATTTGGGAACTTCCGCTAATACTTCTGCAACCTTCACAGTAGATTCTTCTGCCTTCCTAACAACCTCCGGCACAACGTCCTTGACTGTCACTACTTCAATGTCCATAGCTTCTACAGGTGCTGACATGACACTATTCAACAATTTTCGTGTCACCTCTGGTAATTTCTCAAATGTTGAACTCACTATTAGAGCTTTGAAGAATTCTCGGTTCATGTGCGCCTGAGAGCTCAACAACTCAATTCTCAAAATGCCAAGTGTTTTTCACTGGGCAGCCACTTGTAATTTATAGGGCATTTTGAATTCAAATCCGACCGTTCCCCCCAAATTCAGCTCATTAATGCTAGATTAGCAGTAGATTTTCAAGCATCTAACCCATAAAGTTTGTCTTAAATGTCGGCCACCTGCTCCATTTGGCTGCATTTCTACTGTCAAATCATGAACAATGATTTTAATGGTGACTTTCCGGATGACCTGCATGATTTATCCCTGGGTAGTGCAACTCCTTGTGCACTGTCACAAACCATATGACACTTCCTTGCTTCGTACAATCCTCCAATCACGCAGCTCCCCATCCCAGGTAGTGTAGTTTATAGTCTCATGCCTCCTTTCAGCTACCTAGAGTGCTAAGACTATGCTACCCTCATATAGTCACCTCGCTGGATCACCGATGTATGGCTTCCATCAGTTTCCATTCACTTTTCCTGGGAAGGGATCTCCATTCAATTTAACCAACTAAACTGCTCCACTGTTGGTAATCTCCTTAATGACATAGGGCCCTAACCAGTGCATTCTGAATTTCCCTGGAAATTTATCAAACTTGTTGTCATATAGAAAAATGAGATCATTTACCTTAAAGGTGTGGAACTTAATGTGTTGATCATGTGATCCAGGTCTAGGTGTGACGAAGGACCCTTCCATGACCTTTTACTTTCATGATGTGTTAAATTGAATTTTTAAAAGAACATTAATGAATACATTTGCATGTTGTAAAGAAGAGGAACATGACAATCATCAGCACATGAAAACATAAGCCATTGATGGTGTAGGTCGCTGCATTAAGTGCTGTCAATAGTGGTGATGTATATCGAGGTGACGTCGATATCATACAAGGAAAAATGCCTTCACGAAGGAGTGGCTCTAAGAGATGTTCTGCTATAGGAACTCTCAATCAAAAGACTCCTATTAGTATGACATAAAACTCATGCAAGATAAGCATCCTGCCAACATGGCATAAAAGGGATCTCAATGCAAAAACATGCATGATGACAACAAGGGTATCCCAACAACATACAACAAAGGGATCTCAAAAACATAACATGATGAATCATGACAGAAAGTACATCACATAGATGATTATGCATCACATCAAGCAAGGAATCATGAAAAAATGTAAGAAACAAGATCCTGCATCAACATCAATCAAGGATCTGTGTAGCATAATGCATAAAGAAGAAGTACATGAATTCAGCATATACCTCACAACCAGGGGCCATCTGAAGAAGTGAATGTCAAACTATTGAAGCTATTCGGACCATTGATCTCATGGCATCTATCACATGAAAATGACTACTTGCACATGAATGTGGACATCTGCACTGACACTTAGAAAAGTGGCTTGGAAAATGAAATGAGAGAATGACAAATCTGAATGCACCATCAGATTTGTTGCGTCGAGTAGTGCAAAATCGACTGTCCAAAATCTAAATTCTAAGAAATTGAGAATCTGGGGCTCAAAGAATCTTTTAGATTCCCCCTAGATTCCTCAAAGATTTTGCTCCATGGGTGGACTAGAAATCTGCAACTCAAATAGTGAATTTGATCTCACCATTGTGAGCCCTATTGAAAACCGTGAAAAACAAGTATAAACTTGACTATTTTTCGACATGGAGAAAAATTACCTCCTCGGGAAAATTTCAAGGATCATGGTTCCGCTCCCTGTTTTTGCAGCAATCATGGTTCCACCTCCTTACTGAAAAATAGCTGAAAATGTAGAACTTTGATAGAGAAGTGAACAACGTCATTGTGTTCATGGTGTTGAGAAGTGCTGAAACCATTTAAAATTTGTCAAAACCTAAGAAAGTGAAAATTCGACCCTCCTGCAAAACGTTGCCTCGAACTACATGCACTGCCTTCCTCCGCCTGAGCGTACTGAAAACTATGTTTTAAATAAAAAAATTGATGGCGTATTCTTGAAGGAGGTTATTGTAGGACAGTTGGTTAAAATTGGCGAGTTGTTGAGGAGGGGTCGGGGGATCAAATCTCGCCCCTCCCTTTTTACCCATGCAATATTTTATAGTTTAATTTGGGGGGCGGGTCCATCGTACTTGGTGGCCCTCTCCCCCCATTTCCACTACCATTGTGTTATGGGGATGATGTGGAGGGGCGACGGGGTTGACAGCCAACTCTCCCACTACATTAATGTAAAATGGTTGCAACGTGTCGTGGGAGGGGTCGGGGGTCGTGGCCTGCCCCTCCACCATTATTTTATTATATATATATTTTTTTGTGGTGGTTCCATGGGAGGGGTTGTGGGTAGTGGCCTACTCCTCCACTAATAGAATTGTGTGGATAAGAGTTGGGGTGGCGGGGTTGGTGGCCCACCACCCTTTTTTTATATATATTTTTTGTTACATAAACCGAATTGCGCATTTTTGAAAATTCGGTTTTGGACCAGAGGAGTATTTTTCAACGAGGCCATGATTTTTCCCAGAATATGGCCAGATTCTGTCTGCCGGAAAAATTCCAAATTGCACCTTCATTAATCCTACCTAGTCATCAAAATTCAACCCAACTTTGACTACCTCTATCTCCTTCATCCGGACTCGGATTGGAGTGTCGTTCACACCATTGGAATAAGGGCAACGAGCACTTTGATCTAATGTCAAGTTCATTTTCTTTCCACCACTTTGAATTTTGAGCTTTTTACATGCCATTGTGTCTGAAGATCCACTTGGATCATCATGCCATGCTTTTTTGTGCTGCTTTTGGACCTGTTGGTGAAATCCAGCTAGAAATCGCTTTTCCTCAAGCTCAACCAGCTGTGCTAGCCTTTCTTCTAGGGCTCCACGATCCGTCATATCCGTGAGTGCCGCTATGCATAGACTAGGCACAATGTATTCCATGGGCATCACTGCGTCAACACCATATACAAGCCTAAAGGGTGTCTGTCCAGTCAACTTTTTGCATGTTGTCCGATAGGCCCATAGTACTGCGGGTATGCGTAGGTCCCAACCACTTCGCTGAGCGTTGCAAACCTTGGTCAACGTGTTCTCCAACACCTTATTGAATGCTTCCACCATCCCATTAGCATGTGGGTGATAAGGTGTGGTTTTCTGGTGAAATACCTGAAATTCCTCCATCAGCGCGTTGATCGTCTCATTCAGAAAGTGCGTACCACGATCACTCATCAAAATATTTGAACACCCAAATCGTGTCAGTACATACTCAAAGAGGAACTTCGTAGCAGTCGTGCCTATGCAATCCTTCATAGGCTGTGCCTCCACCCATCGAGTCAAATACTCAATCACAGTGATAATGTACCATGCTCCCATCTTCTTCCCTTGGGGCTGAATGGGTCCCACAAAATCTATCGCCCATTTATCAAAGGGTTGTAATGTCATCTGCGGATTTAGAGGCAACTCGTCCCTCCACGATGGCCTACCCATCCTTTGACACACATTACATGCCTTGCAATAAGCTTTTGAATCTTGATGGAGGGTTGGCCACCACAACCCTACGTGTAGAATCTTCTACGCAGTCTCTCTCCCTACATAATGACCTCCTGTGGTGCCCCCATGAGCGTCCATGAGGATACTTCTCCTTTTAAACTCTGGTACATATCGTCGCAGAATTTCATTAGACCCCATTTTGTACAAATGCCCGATAATAGTAGAAAAGTCTGCCGCATGCACCACTAACTCCTTTTGCTATATAGCATAACCTTCTGGGGCAGTTCCTATCGTTAGGAAGTGTATGATGTCTTCAAAATGACCATCCACGATGCACACTACAAATAGCTGCGCGTCAAGTAATCCCTCCTCCAAATTAGTGGGCTCTTCCTCTGTTTCAATGCACGACAGATGGTCTGGTCCCGCATTCAATCATCCTGGATTCACAATAAATTCAAAATCATACTCCTAGAATAATAACAACCACCTGCAGATTCTCCCCCCCAACACAGGCTTATTGACCAGGTATTTCAACACGGAATGATCTGTATACATCTTAAAATCTCCACCCAGCAAATAATGTCTAAACATCTAGAGCGCATATACCATGGATAACCCTTCGCACTCGGTGGTGGAATAGTTCTTCTTAGCCTTGGATAAACTTCTGCTTGCGAATGCTATAGGATGGTCCAATTCTCCTCCCCTAGCCTGTGTCAGTACTGCTCCCAGCGCTATACATGATGTGTCGACATGTACATGAAACTCCTTCTTCCAATTCGAGAAGACTAAAATCGGCGTGGTGACCATATTTTCTTTAAATACATCCAAGTTTTTCTTATAGTCCTCGTTCCAACAAAACGTGACATCCTTTTTCAACAACTTCTCCATAGGCACGGTGATCTGCATAGCCCTTGATAAACTTCTTGTAATACCCAGTATGTCCTAAGGTTGCGCGTAGCTTTTTCACACTCCTTGATCCTTCCAAGTTAAGTATCACTGTGATCTTCATGGGATCTACCATTAGTCCCTGCCTACAAACCACATGACCCAATAGAGTCCCAAAAGGAACACAAAACAGACATTTCTTCAAATTGAGCGCAATTTGGTACCTTCGACAAGTATCTAGCATTAGGCGAAAACTTGCGACATGGTGTTTGACCAACCCAAACACAGTCCAGTCATTATAGTACACCTCCAAAAACTTATGAATAAATTCCTTGAAGGTAGCAATGACTACACACGAAAAATTTGTAGGCGCATTCTTCAATCTGAAAGGCACTATAATGTACTAAAAACATCCACACCTAGTCGGAAGGTCGGCTTGCTTCTATCCTCCGGCGTGATTTTATTATGATGGTACCCAAAGAACCCATCAATGAAGGAGTGCGGGTCTTGGACACCTACATTATCCAATACCTCATCAGTGAATGTAGTCAGGAAAGGATCATGTATGCAAGCATCATTCAACTTTATGAGATCTATGCATATCCTTATTTTGTCCTTTTGGTTCTTTTCCTGTACCACCATTGGGCTTACCCAATCAAATTCTTCTACGGGCTCAATGATGCCTTCCATGAGCATTTTCTCTAGTTCTAAGCTGACCTTCTCCTTATACTTCAGATTGAGATGATAAGGTCTTTCCTTAACCAGCTTCGCGTTGGGCTTTAACATGATCTTCATAATGCCTAGGTCTCCTATTATCCCCTTTAGCTCCGTAAACTTGGTAGGGAACAAATCTTGGTATTCACAGAGGAAATTCGGTGACCTTATCTACCATCGCATCATCCCAGTAGTCTCCAATCTTTGTGAATTTGGAATCGGCTTCCATACCAATATTTACTTGCTTCAATTTCAGTGGCGCAGTTATATCAGGATTCTCAATCTGCGGTTTGTCAACCTCGCGATGAACCTCTGTTTCAAGGATGGTAATATTTCACAAATCCTCATCTTCTTCTTTAGTAGTCATGTTATATCTGTTACACTAAAATTTGTCACCATGACTATTTGTAGTTAGTATGGCTCCATCAACAGTCATACTATCCTCCTTGGCAAGCCTCATACCTCTGCTCTCCATGTAAAACTTAAAGAAAGAGATAAAGTCATTAAAAATATATTTATCTCTGGGTACGCAGTTTCTCTCAACCTTGCCTGCGTGTACGCATCCCAAGTTCATAGTACCTGCGTACTTGTACGCTCTGTATGTAAAGGGGTGGGTGCGTACTCCTGTAAAGGTAAAAAGGCGCGAGTTTCATCTTAAAAAAGTTACTTGTGGTCATTTCTAGAGCATTCTAGAAGCTTGTTTGACGTGTATTGAGCGCCTCCAGATGTTTCATGTATCCCTATGAAAGAGGAACTTATCCCATCAAGAGAGGAGCTACCCCATCCAAAGAGGGGCTTATCCCATTGATGGTGGACCTGATTAACTTCCTCTAGAGCATTATAAATATAGGCATTGGGCCAGAAGGAGGGAGGTTAAAAAGCTGAATATTCCAAAGGGTAGATGCTGCTGGAATTAGGACTTCCTTGTAGAAGCTTGTGAGGAGAGATTCCCAACCTTTCTTGTTTCATTTGGAAGTGGGTGAGCTTATCAAAGTAAAGGAAAACTCTTGCTGGACCCTGGGAGGAACTTGCACAACACCAAGGCTCAGGTTGTAATGGTTTCTTTTGTTTCCTATTAATACAAATAATCCATTCTTCTCAATGATTTGTTATTAATGAATTGTTTCATATACTCCTTGGCCTATATGTTGAATATGTTTTATTTTATGGGATATTCAGGTGCTAT
>APFE030011840.1:0-16024 GCA_000404065.3 Pinus taeda
CCAGTCACCAATCTGGAGTGGCTCAAGGCATACCGCGCACTCGTTCTGCGGAGTCCGCTCTTCTTCTTTCAGGCATTTGAGTGTGGGCAAACGCTGGAGGTCAGCCTCCGAAAGGCCCTGTTGCTTGGGAACCTTGTTGTTCTCCTCAAACTGTCGCTGTCCACGCCTCTGATGCAGAGACACATAGGAGACAAGACAGAGATAGAACGCCATGAGCATGGCCATACCAGCGTAGAACAACAACAGGGACACCACAATGGCTAAAATCATTCTCTCTCTAATCTAATTGCAGACTGATTATAAAAACTAATCCTCAAAACCAGATCATAGAGCAGCAAGATCTGACATGGGAGGGGAGGCAATTACAACAGGTGGATCTTTTGCTCCAAAGATGGAACTACCAGCGACAATACAATTTGCACCAGCAGCAGACGCCTGGTCAATTGTAGATGGGCCTAAACCGCCATCAACCTCAATACCAAGAGTAGGATACTTCCGTCGTAGATCATGAACCTTATCCATCATATCTGGCATGAATTTCTAAGCTGCAGGAGTAAAACCCCTTTCCTCATTCAGCTTCACTGCAGATTGCATGGCCTCTCCAATTATTCCAGACTGGGGACGATGACGCCCATGAGGACTCCCATGAGCCTCTGCCTCCATGATTTTCTCTGCATCTTCTCTCGTCATAGCCTTGTCTGCGCAAAGATCTGTAGTCACTGCCAGCGAAATGTTTGACAGAGTGGTCTTCCCCACATCGTTTACTCGAGGATTAAGCTCGGCTGCTGCTTGGGCTGTGGCAGCTCACGGGGTTGCCTGTAGCCCTTTTTTCTACAGATTGAATGGCTCGAGCATCGTTTGAATCAATTGGTTTTTCTCCTTCCTTCATTGCAGCAGCTTGAAGGGCCTGGCGAATTGTCATGGCATCGGTGGCAGCGACAGAATGTTGTGTCGAAACAGGCTTTATCTCTGAATGCACTGGCTGACCTGCAACAAATTCCGTACTAACCACCTGCCTAGGAATTTGAGTCTCTATAACTGCCATTCCCTCCGTTGCGGCAATGGTCTCGCAATTTGGATCCACCAAACCTAATCTCTCGTTTATTTCCGCTGTCGACTGCATTATGGAAGTTGTGCCTCCTTTCAGGCTGCGCCCTTCAGCCCTTGTCTCTGTGCTCTGCATCAACGTTGCTCGACAACAGTATCTCCATCGACCCACATGATGATGGACAAACAAAAGTAGTTTATTTCTCTATGCCCAGGAGCAACCCAGCCCACAAGGGGCTAGGCCCTCAAGCTCTGATACCAAGATAAAATTAGCACAACCAATATATCATCTATTAATCTGTGAATAAGGAAAAATACACACATATTTATACAATCAATAGTCTCAAGATAGGAATTCTATCTTGGACGTACACTAGTGTGGTTGAGAGATTCTCTCAACCACACACTAATCTAGGAGAAACTAAATTCATATTATGTAGGAACAAACTCCTCAAATGGAGAATTATAACCATAGACAAGTAGGAATTAATTATTTCCAACTTTTTGATGGTTGTAGGTGTCATTGAACGATGAGGATGGCGTTTCCCTAAGGGAGAGGGATCTTTAACAGCTTCAGGTTAAAAAGTTCATGTAATAAAGTTAATAAAGGAAAAAAAAGACCAGGTCATGGGACACATATTCCAAGCTAAATGTTGGGAAAAGTATCCTAGTGGGCATCACTTGTTTTTATTATGACTAAGGGGAAATTGGCAAAGGCATTAGTAAAGGATTTGAAAACGAAAAAAAGGATTATTGGCATTTTATTTATGAAAATAAAGGAAATTACAAGAAAAGGAAGGTGAAAGGTCACAGGTTGCATGCAAGGAGGAAATTGAAGGAAAATATAGGGAAAGTGAAGAAATTAGAGGCATCAATAATAAAAATACATCAGAGCATCATTTTGGGCCATTTTGTCAGTTGAGATTTGGAATTGGTTCTAGAGAGGAGAAGAGCACCAAGAGGAGAAGGAAATCAAATAAACAAAGGATGGTCAAGGAAAGTAAAGGAAAGAAAAAGAAAACAAATGAAAGCAAGTAATAAGCAAGGAAAGGTTGGATCAAGTGGCTTAAATGGGAATACTTGCAGGTAACAAGTCACGTGTATGATTTCCTAGCTTGTTTTGGCATGCATGATATATGCATGTGTGTATTCGGTTTATTTGTTGTCATTGGCATGAGTTTTTCTAGGTTTCAACAATGGTTTTATCCTTGCCTTGCAATTTCCAAACAACCATAGTGTGATGGGATTCATTCTTGGTTGATATTTGGATTACTGGAAGGTTTTGGATCTGAGTGAGGTGGTCTCAGGAAAATACCAAGCATTGGAGGCGGCGATGGTTTTCTCCAGAAGCCCTCAACAGGTGGGTGGAGATAGGCAAATTCCTCAAGGGATGGTGAAGGAATTCTGAGGCACCCAAGCTTGGTTTTGTTTTATGATTTCAAGACTGGTTTAGGTGAGATTAGGGTAGTGTGAGGGTGGAGGTGGTTTAACCTCTAGATTCCCTTGTTTTTTTGGACAAGTTTATCCCATGAGATGCACATTCATGTTTGGAATATGGCATGGGGATGATTGGCTGAAAAAGATATTTGGTTGAGCCCAATCTATGGTTGGGTGGTACGTGGAAGTCCCTAACTTGGTTTGGATTTTCATATGGTTAATAAGAGCTAAGTTCCTCTTGTATTTATGAGTAAATATTCTTTTTATTATGTCACTTTGATGTTTGTTCTATCATTGTTGACTGTCTGGTTATATGTTGGTTATAAGCATGGTTTTATGACAGATTTTAGCATGGCTCTTATAACCTTTTAATTATTGAATGATTGGTTAATGAATGCATGACCTAATCAGTATCATATCAGTTATTGTGAGAGTGAATTAGTCCTTCTTGGAAAACCTCATATAAGTTACATATCTCTATGTATAGATATGCACTCATGACCTGTAGGTTGCATGCTTACCATGTGTTTGACAGAATGACTGTAATGGTTAGACTAGGTTAGGTCAATGCCCTGAGTAGGTTTTGTGTTACACGATTTGTCTCTATGTTAGTTTTTGTTTATGGAAGTTTCATTAAGTTATGGGCAGAGGTATGGATCCTAGCATTGTTTTCTTTGTTTGTTTCCCATGCTCCTTCTCAATTAAAATTTACTTCCGTTCTACATTTTATTTTCTCCTATTTTCTGCCTTGTCTTTTCTTTCTTTCTTTTATTTAATACGACTCTGCATGAAAATTATCTCACTTGGGTCAAAAGACAATGTGGAAAAAATTGAAAAGGGAAATTGTGATGATGAACAATGCTTGGCTAATATGTAATCCTCTTCTTTGTCTTGGTTTAGATTTGTTTAAAATTGGTGATGTTTGGGGGGAAAATATGATTCGTTCTAGATGTGAAGTCTTTGGAAAAACTACGAAGCCCATATGTTTATTAGGATCTTCATTTTGACTTAGCCTTGTATTGAATGGTGTTTCAACATGGAAACTCAACCAAGTAAACAAGGGAAAGGAGAAAAGCTTTAAAACGAGTATATTAACTTATGTTATCTTTCAAATTCGTTAAACAAGGAGCAACCTTTCCTACTCTCAATAAGTCAGGATCCCTCTTCCACGCATGTTATAAAATTTCAATAAATGATTCAAGCATATCTTTAAGAAAATAAAATAAAGGGTGAAGAATAGAAAGGCTTCCTACACAGAGAGGCGAAGCAAGAAACTTCACTGAGGTGCTTTCCAATTCTACTGGCAGCGAAGTGATGCTTGTGTCTCCTTGAGTTGACTCCACTGGGGTACTATAAGGGCTTGCTGGCAATGGAGAAACACCATGTATTGTGCTTAAAAGTCTCGATATACTTATTATCCTTCTCCCCTTTCGAAACATTTGAGGTGCGACTACTCTAATGTTTATATGTTTGAAGCCATGCAAGGAATAAAAGGGACTATATCTTTAACTCAAATAAGTGCAAAATTCTAGGAAGTTGACATGTTGAATCAATAGTTCCTAAAATATTGAGACCTTGCACTTAAGGATAAGACCCAAACATAGAAGTTGGAGTTCTACTAGTGCGTCATCAAGTGTTGTTGCCGTGACAAACACCCTCGAACATTTTTCTTAAACTTGAATTTTGGAGCCTAGTTATGATCTTATGATCTTTTGTTCGTCAATTAATCGTAGTCATTTCATGGTTGAATGATGTTTCTTAATTATCAAGGTCACTTGTTTACACATGATTAACTTTTGTTGCATTCGCAAGCGCTTATCTTGCAAGAAAGTATGTCAATCTATGTGAGAGTAAAAAACTACGCAGTCTTAGCTGATAATAACTACATAGATGGTGAAAATAGTCATTGCGCAATTCTTTTTGGTTGATGACTAAACCCCAAGAGGACGTGCTAGCGTAATCTCGAAGGGTAGTGATTGCATAGTCCCTAGAGATAGATACTCCATAGTCCTTATTGAAAATCAATGCATAATCAATCCCAAGATTGATAATTCCCCTAATGTTGGTTACGATCATATCATCTCTCGGGTGAGTTTTCTCAACAGTCACTTTTGTGTGCTTTGATTTTCATTAGTGTCACTTTCAATTTTGTGACTGCCATTTTTACTTTTTTTTCACTTATACAAGTGAAACTTTTGTGTCCTCTTCGCTATAGCATGTGTTTTTTCACTTTCTTTTAGATTTTGTAATTGTTGTCGAAAGTGTCATTTTTTGGCATGGGAAGTGTCACATATTGTGAAAACATAGTTTTGGCTTCATTTTGAGAGGAATATTTGGCAATGATGGGTCCTATTGATCATATAGACATGTATTGGACTCATTCCCAAAGTTTTATGCATTGTCATTCTAGTGTCGTCATTGTCATTGAAAAGTGTGTCCTAAGTGTTGCACTTGGAGGAGAATGTTGTTTTGTTGCCGCATAAAGGGGATCATGTTGATTTTGAGTGATGACTGTTTGATGTTGTGTCGTCAATTATTCTGAGTGCGTGATCATGTTCAAGTTCAATCTTATTTGCATGTCTTCTTCACCGATCCCATGTGAAATGTCTTCCTGCAAGGATTGTGCATTACGCGATCACTGTGCTCAATCTCGGTCCCTTGCTTCCCATAATTTCACAATCATGCGTCCCTCTCAATATCTTCTTACACATTACGTAGTTGCAAGTAATATTCTACCTCAGTTGAGCACATTATCCTATTTATGAGGCCTCCAAAACTACACATTATGCAGTTTCAAAACTCAGTCTGTCACTCCTATCCTCTGGAACTATGAACTACATAATACCTAAGCCTTCCTCTTGGTCCAGTACTTAGTTCTAGGTCAATCAATGGATTTCATGAAGATAATTTGACTAGGATATTTCTAGACTCACATTGTCTAGTCATGAGTGGATTTCACTTGTAGGTACTATATATTGACATGACAAGATGATGCTTAGAGAGGAATAGACGGAGACTATGCTAGAAAATTCTTGTGAAGCTGGAATTATGAAGAAGTCATCAAGAAAGAAGATGAAGATTATTGTGAATCATGATTTTTGATAAACCAAAACCCGCATGTGTTATTCAACAATCACATCGCCAGAGGTAAGGATCCACGAGAGGCATTTAGTCCATGTCACGAAGCACATGGGGAGCATTGGTTTATCCAATGTCCAAAAATACCCCACCCCCCCAACATGAGTCGAATGTGCATCAAACTTGTGACCTATGCTTTGATACCACTTGTTGGGAATCATGATTACCACTAAACCAAAACTCGCATGTGTTAGTCAATGATCACATCACTAGATATAAGGATCCACAAGAGGTGGTTATTCCATGTCACAAAACACACATGGAGCATTGGTTTATTCAATGTCCAAAAAAGAAGAGAATCTTGGCATTGGCACATCATCATGAAGTTCCATGTCATCATTTCCAAGTGATGGCTTGTACAAGAATCATTTCAAGTGTTGTTGCCATGACAAACACCCTCGAACATTTTTCTTAAACTTGAATTTTGGAGCTTAGTTATGATCATATGATCTTTTGTTTGTCAATTTCTATTAGTCATTTCATGGTTGACTGATGTTTCTTAATTATCAAGGTCACTTGCTTACACATGATTAACTTTCGTTGCATTCACAAGCACTTATCTTGCAAGCAAGTATGTCAATCTATGTGAGAGTAAAAAACTAAACAGTCTTAGCTGATAATAACTACATAGATGGTGAAAATAGTCATTGTGCAATTCTTTGTGGTTGATGACTAAACCCCAAGAGGACGTGCTAGCGTACTCTCCAAGGATAGTGATTGCATAGTTCCTAGAGATAGAGACTCCATAGTCCTTATTGAAAATCAATGCACAATCAATCCCAAGATTTATAATTCCCCTAATGTTGGTTACGATCATATCATATCTCGGGTGAGTTTTCTCAACTGTCACTTTTGTGTGCTTTGATTTTCATTAGTGTCACTTTCAATTTTGTGACTGCCATTTTTACTTGTTTTCACTTATACAAGTGAAACTTTTGTGTCCTCTTCGCTATAGCATGTGTTTTTTCACTTTCTTTTAGCTTTTGTAATTGTTGTAAGAAGTGCCATTTTTTGGCATGGGAAGTGTCACATATTGTGAAAACATATTTTTGGCTTCATTTCAAGAGGAATATTTGGAAATGATGGGTCCTATTTATCATATAGACATGTATTGGACTCATTCCCAAAGTTTTATGCATTGTCATTCTAGTGTCGTCATTGTCATTGCAAAGTGTGTCCTAAGTGTTGCACTTGGAGGAGAATTTTGTTTTGTTGCCGCATAAAGGGGATGATGTTGATTTTGAGTGATGCTTGTTTGATGTTGTGTCATCAGTTATTCTGAGTGCGTGATCACGTTCAAGTTCAATCTTATTTGCATGTCTTCTTCACTGATCCCATGTGAAATATCTTCCTGCAAGGATTGTGCATTACGCGATCATTGTGCTCAATCTCGGTCCCTTGCTTCCCATAATTTCACAATCATGTGTCCCTGTCAATCTCTTTTTACACATTACATAGTTGCAAGTAATATTCTACCTCGGTTGAGCACATTATCCTATTTATGAGGCCTCCAAAACTACACATTATGTAGTTTCAAAACTCAGTCTGTCACTCCTATCCTCTGGAACTATGAACTACATAATAACTAAACCTTCCTCTTGGTCTAGTACTCAGTTCTGGGTCAATCAATGGATTTCTTGAAGAGAATTTGACTAGGATATTTCTAGACTCACATTGTCTAGTCATGAGTGGATTTCACTTGTAGGTACTATATATTGACATGACAAGATGATGCTTAGAGAGGAAGAGAAGGAGATTATGCTAGAAGATACTTGTGAATCTGGAACTATGAAGAAGTCATCCAGAAAGAAGATGAAGATTATTGGGAATCATGATTTTTGATAAACCAAAACCCGCATGTGTTAGTCAACAATCGCATCGCCAGAGATAAGGATCCACGAGAGGCATTTAGTCCATGTCAAAAAACACATGGGGAGCATTGGTTTATCCAATGTCCAACAATAACCCCCCCAGCATGAGTCGAATGTGCATCAAACTCGTGACCTATGCTTTGATACCACTCGTTGGGAATCATGATTACCACTAAACCAAAACTCACATGTGTTAGTCAACGATCACATCACTAGATATAAGGATCCACAAGAGGTGGTTATTCCATGTCACAAAACACACATGGAGCATTGGTGTATTCAATGTCCAACAAAGAAGAGAATCTTGGCATTGACACATCATCATGAAGTTCCATGTCATCATTTCCAAGTGATGGCTTGTACAAGAATCATTTCAAGAGTCACATGTGTCATAGTTTCTCACCACATCATCTGTGGATGTAATTGTGTAATTTCACAAAATAAGAAAATGTATATAAGATGAAGAGAAAGGGTCCCACATGGAATATGAAGAGTCACTATTGAGTTCTAGTCATATAAATTCTCAAAGGTCTTGTAAGAATTAAAAAAATCATTTTCGAAGCTCAAGAGTCATGAGAAGTCACATGGGAGGTGGAGATTCAGCTCATTTTCTAAATACACCCTCATAAATCAAGTAAATAAACTTTGGGACTCAAACCTCCCACCTTGGATTCTCTAGCATTAGCATAAGAGAGAAGATCTTTCTTTGGAAGAGCAAGTGGTGACTTAATGTTCTAGTATTGGGGCTAGTGTGGTACCATTTTACTTGTATTTCTTCCTTATTCTCATTCATCTTCATTTATATTCCTTCTATCTTATTTTCTATTGCTTCCCTATTTCCATTCATCTTCTTTTCCATTTCTACTTTAAGCTTTTCCTCAGAATTTGAGAAATCCACCTTTTTCAACATACTACCCTCTATTTCTTTAACTTTCTTCTCTAATTAGGATAACCTAAATTGTAAGTCTTCATTTTCTTCATGAGTCAAGGATAGATCTTCAGTAGTGTTGGCATTGATGTCAATAAGGTCATGGTCATGTGTGATGCATGTTGACTAAGTGGTTGACATCATGTGATGGTAGTGTTGGCATTAATGTCAACTCTAGAAGTCACATTATGTCAACCTCATAACCTACTCACATAAAGAGAACATTTCCAAAATGCTAGAAATTATAGAAAAGTAAAGAATTGATTTTTTTTTATTTTTATAAAGAATAACTTTTTGTATCACAATTTCTCATAAATATAAATAACTCTAGAAATATTTTGTACTATAAAATATTTTTTTACCATAATAACTACAAAACCATACAATTATCATTAAACTAATTTAGGTATTTATAAAGTTCAATACTTAAAATAAATAACCTACGTATTTACCTAAGAGCCAACAACATGTTTCATAAAAACAATATGGGGAAATCATCTAAACATTCCACTTTAGACTCATGTAATATATGGTTATCAAAAAGTTTTATAATGAATTTTTAATCAAATTAAATAAATGTAAAAACATAACTGAAAACTCCTCCACAATGGTTCATCATACATGCAAGAATCCACCTATACTTCATATTGAAAACAAAATATACAATTTATTTAATTCGATTTAAGTGATTGTGCCTTTCTTGTTTAGTAAGAATGATTTTACATACTTTTTTCTCAATACTTTGTGCACATTCATATCGATGAATATTTCACCCTTATTTGGTATCATTCTCTTGATCTATTGTAAAACCAATCTTTCAAGTCAGTTATAAAAAACCAACCCTACCTGATTCAAATCACGTACTAAAGAGTGTACAAGGTAGGTCAAAGATATACCCAATTTGCAATTAAAATGCATACCTAGCTCGACTAGATACGTAAAATAAAGAAGTGAGAAAAGATTATCAACTTTCGTAAATAAATAAAATTTACAACTGGAAAATAATTTGATTCCTCGATCCTAGGACCATGGTGACCACCTAAACTGCTTTGATATCGCTCAAAACGTTTTGCAATAACACCTTAACAAGTGGGCCATACGTATCGACACTATTGCTTCTAAGAAAGTCTCCAAACACTAGAGCCACCTCGTCTCTTCTTATATCGCCTCCTCCTCCATAATGTGCCGCTACAATACTTAAACCAAATTCCACATGAGATGCCCACAGATATTTGAAACCAGCGAGAGCAAGTCTTACCAGCCGGACAATTATGCTTACTATATCTAAATCTTGCAGCTTCTGCTTGGATTCCCAGAAGAACTCTTCTTTGTCCTCATAAGACGTAACTGTGAGTATGGAATTAATTAACCAGAGCCCTTTGTTTAGTGCTATGGTTATCAAATAAATATTCTTCTCATTTTTATCAAGTTCATCACAGTAATGGGGTTTTTCACGATCAGCTATAACTGCATCATGAAGGTCTTTGAGGCAGAAAATGCAAAGATTTACAACGTTGACGATAATGTCAATGTAATCAAACTCTGATATGCAAAGAGACTTGTTTTGAAGCCATGCAGCATTGAGAATTGCCATTCCGTTGTACAAGTCTTCATTAGATATGTCACTAACATTCTCGCGCCTTCCTAACATATGTAAGATTTTGAGATGCACTGATCTATATTTGCCAAACAATAAACAAGCTTGCAAGAGAAGGAAGGAAGCGAGCAAGAATTGAGAAAAGAATGAAATTCATTGATACTACAATATTGGTTTAGAATAAATACATAAAAGAAACTAAGTTAAGCTTAGTTGTACATGCAATAACTAAAGCTAACTAAAGCTAAGTGTGCTTTATCTTATGTTAATGTGTACATGTGCCACATGCAAGCAATAAGTTAATTGGAGCTAATCTAGGTGCATGTACACCAACACAGCTAGTCTAAGTGCATGTACACCAACAACATATACAGAGTGACACGGACCGTGCAGGAGCAGAAAACCTTCTTGTCGATGTCGGAAAAAATGAGACGGTAGATTCTTAAAACCATACTCTGAACTTTCACATAATCGCACTCTGTTGCAAGGTCAGACAGACTGTGTACAGACACCCACATAAAGTCTTCAGGTGCCTTCGCCAAATCGCTGTCATTCAAACCGATTACATCCAGGAACCGAGCCACTTCTTTGCACACTTCCTTCGCATCATCACACGAAGAGTAGTAATTGCGGCATAAATAAAATAGCTCTTCAGTTATTACTTGGTACAACCATTTATATCCCCTGATTGAAGATAACAACTCCCTATTTTCTGCCCTGTGCTGGCAATAGGCGGAGCAGATTGAATCTTTGCCACAGGGCCTTCCAGAAATGATTTTTCTGCAACATTCTCTTCCTCGCCTTCTCAGCATTAATTAGAGACTTGTAGTCTGAAACCAATTGATTTAACAGATTTTTCATATCGCTCTCACTCAGGACTTTGGTATAGTCCGAAATGACGTGTAGACTTGCGTTGCTCACGACGTATTGACACATCTGTTGCCTCAGTTCAGCCTGGGGAATAGCATCGATAATATTGAAGGGCAGGCGGGTGAATGGGTTAAGGGCTTCATGTTTGGTGTCCCAGATATTCTCCAGTGTTCTGCGGTTGTAAAGTACCTGAGCAGGGTCATTTGTAAGTGGTAGACTAATTGGATCGTAAGCAAATTCCTGTACTAATTGATCAACATAGTCTTCGGGGATACTAACACTTTCCAAAAGCTTTTTGGAACTGGCTACACCCTTTTTTTCCATTCCACGAGGAATCTTCGTATATATTTTTTAGTCTTCGCCTTATTTATTTATTTTTGGCTTGGAACTCTATTATTATTTTGATTCCTTTTGAAACTTTATTTATAAGCTGCATATCTCACAAAATTTAGGGTGTGGCATAAATTAGTGCGTCGGCCAGCCCACGTGGTTCCCTTCTCGAACCTCAAACAACAAAATGGTGTGTGTTAAAAACGACGAAGTTAGAGCTAGAGCCTTCCTCAAGCATGTCGTGACCAGCAAGGGGAAAAAACATTTGGAATATGATAGAGGACTTGCAAAGGGAAGGAATAAGAACTGTGAAGAGGAACAAGATGGACAGGAATCCAAGGAGAAAAGTATTAATAAAGAAAATGAGGAAGAAGTCAAGGAACAGGGAACAAAAAAAAAAGCACACACGGGCCCACGTAAACCCAAAGTTGTTGTTACTCCTAGAGTCACGTTAAATGTGCTTGCTCTGCAGGAGCACAGGGACAATATGCAAACCTACGCAATCATTTGAAAATTCATGGGTTTATGGCCCACTGGAAAAGCCTTAAAAATGTAGATAAAGTACCAGTGGAAACCAAAACGAAGCATTGACTTACACCTGGGTTTGAAGGGTTTCTTCACCGTGGTTTTTGCGAACATTGAAGACAAGGATAAAGCTTTTGAGGGTGGGCCTTACTTGTTTACTGCTGCAGGTCTCTATATGAGACCTTTGATCATGAATTTTGTTCCCAAACGTGAGACCTTTACTTCAATCCCGGTTTGGGTAAGGCTCTACTCTCTTTCGCTTGATTATTGGCAAACAGAGTCCTTAACAACCATAGGAAATAATCTAGGACGGTTTGTTAAAGCTTCTGAAGCCACTAGGAGGGGAAAGTATACTTCCTTTGCTCAAATATGTGTGGAGATGGACCTCTCTAGAGCTCTTCCAGATGAGATAATATTGGAAGTTTATGATGAAGACTAGGTTCAAACCATAGACTACGAACATATTCTGTTTAGATGCCGCAAATGTCATGAACATGGGCACCTATTTAAGGATTTCCCTCTCACTAAAATAGAGGATAAGAGTAAGGCTAATGCTATGAAAGACTCTGAAAGCTTTCACAAAGTGGAAAACAAAGGAAAAGGAGGCAAGAGGGGATCAGAGGCACAGAAATATGAAGAAATACAAACCAGCCAAAATAGGTTCCAAGTCTTGGAAGTGGAAGAAGAAGTTGACACAACAGAACAACCGAAGAGGGAGGAATTAATGGAAGAAGGGAAAGAAGAGGACAAGGATCAAACACCAAATAAAATCGTGCAGACATAAACGATAGTAAGTGATGCAGAAATAGAAATGGATCATGAGATGACCCAAAGTGAGATGGAAACATAGGACCAAGAACTTTAGGCGATTCTTGAGAAAGAGAATCTTGATCTGGAAAATTTCTTATCTCAAGGAACTAAAGCAGGGATAGAGTCTTTACCTCCAGAGGGTTTCAATAAAATCCAGTAACTATATCTATGGAAAACCTAAAACAAAGGACCAGAGAGGCAAAGGAGCAAGGAAAAGCATAGCAATGAAGGGGTAAAATCGGCAAAACCCATACCTGGATTAGCACCCAGAAACCCAGGAAAAAAAAGAGGCAGGAAAAAGAAGAACGAGTTATTAATGGAATGTGGAAAGCTAATGATAGACTTAGGTAAGATGAAAGACCTAACCAGCAACTCATTTACCAATCTTTAATAATGAAGTTTACTTCTTGGAATATTAAAGGTCTTAGTAGTAAAAGAAAATAGAGACTGTTAAGAAAAAGAATTAAACAAATAGCTCCGAATGTGATCTTCATCTAGGAAACCAAATGTTCCATTCATAAATTAAAAGAGATTCATATCAGGGGGTTAAATAGCTATGAGTTTATAGAAGTCAAATCAGAGAATACAGCAGGAGGTATACTCACCCTTTGCAATCCTAAGAAAATAGAAATTTTAGATGATGAGGCATCTCGATATTATCTTTCTGTGGTCATCCAGCCTGTAGGAGACAAGGAAACATACCCAATCACTAATGTATATTGACCCCAAAGACTGGAAGGAAAACTAAAATTTCTTCATTCTCTGGAGGAACTCAGGGACAAACATGCAGGCATGCCATGGATACTGGGAGGGGATTTTAACATGATTATATCACTTTCAGAGAAAAAAGGTGGAACTAGAGTTCAAAGTAAAGACTCTATGAAATTTCAGTATTTTATAGATACTATGAAGTTAGTAGACATTGTAACTAGTAATGGAATGTTTACTTGGAACAACAAAAGAGGAGGGGAATCTCAGGTGGCTCCAAAATTAGATAGATTCATGATATCTAAAGACCTTGTGCTCTATAATAAGGAAATTTCAGCACAAATCCTACCCTTTGGAGGATCTTACCACTGGCCAATCTTTCTGGAGGTGCTGATTATTGGTACTCCAAGGAATAGACCTTTTCGATTTGAAAACATCTAGATTTCTCATCCAAATTTCAACAGTAATATTGCTAAATGGTGGTCAGAAGATTTGAACATTCAGGGCACCAGAATGTTCCTTCTTCAAAAAATACTAAAACACATCAAGCTTAGGCTCAAGGAATGGAACAAGAATGAATATGGAACATTTTTGTAGCTAAAAATGCAACAGAGGGTAAAATGCAGGAACTCAACCAAGTCCTTATCACAGACGGCTTTGATGAAACCAGAAATGTTCAGGCCACCAAATACCATCAACAATGGGAGGAATTATGCAAACAAGAGGAAATATTTTAGAGGCAAAAATCAAGGGTTCAATGGCTTAAAGAGGGAGAAAGAAACACTAGTTTCTTCCATAGATCCACAATGGCGAACAAAGTTCACAATATAATCTCAGTGATCAAGGATAAGAATGGCATTCTTCACAAATCTCATGCCGAAATAGAAAAAGTTCTAGTCAAGCACTTTCAAAGTACTGCCAAAGAAACTTGTTATGACATAGAGAACTCCATCAAAAACTTCACAAGACACATTCCTAGGCTAGTGTCCAGTGAGGACAATTTCAACCTCAACAAGCCAGTTACCAAGGATGAAGTCAGCGAAGTGATCAAAGAAATGCAAAATGGTAAAGCACCGGGGCCAAACGGTTTCAACGTTGATTTCTTCAAGGCCTGTTGGAGTACTATTAAACAAGATATTCTGAATGTGGTAGAAGATTCCAGGATGAATAAAACCATTCTGAAAGCCCTGAACACTTCTTTCATTGCACTAATCCCCAAGCAGGAGGCTACTCAGACTCCTAACAAGTTTATACCAATAGCTTTATGTAATGTGGTCTACAAGGTAATATCAAACGTGGTGGCCAATAGACTCAAACCTCTCCTCTATTCCCTAATTTCGGTGGAGCAAGCTGGTTATGTGGAAGGAAGGAAAATTCTTAACAATATCATTCAAGCTCACGAGGTGGTTCATTCTCTGACTATCAACAGAAAAGCTGGTATGATCATGCAATTGGACATTGCTAAGGCCTAAGATAAAATAAGCTAGACTTATATTAGGAAAATACTCATAGCTTTTGTGTTTGATCACAACTGGGTAAGATGGATCTTGGCCTTGGTTTCCTCCTCAAGTTTCTCTATTTTGTTCAATGGATCTCCCTCTGAAACTTCTCTTGACTCTAGAGGCCTCAGACGGGGGGACCCACTCTCTCCCTTTCTCTTCATCCTCATGATGGAAGGACTGGGTCGGTCTATCAATCATGCTAAAGAAGTCGGTAAGATCAAAGGTCTCCAACTCTTGGGCAGAGGTCAAACTTGGACTCATCAACAGTTTGTGGATGACACCATACTGTAAGGAATCCCCACAGTCAAAGAAGCTCATGCATTCAAATATATTCTTAATGTATTTGCCAAGGCTTCAGGTATGGAATTTAATCTTACCAAATCCAAGATCTTTTTCTTCAATACTAATATTGCCGTTCAAAATAACATTGCTAAAATACTGGGTTTTCAAAGAGATTCTCTTCCCTCAAAATATTTGGGGATTCCTCTAACTACTAAGCCTCTACAAAAAATCATCTGGGAGCCGGTTATCAACAAATTCCAAGACAAAATCAGAAAATGGACGATAAGGTCCCTAAACTTGGATGGTAGACTAGTGCTCACAAAGACAGTTCTACAAGCAATCCCAATTTTTATGATGTCTGCCGTCCCAGCTCCTAAAGGAGTTTTGTAGCTTATCAGAAACATACAAAGAAAATTTCTTTGGGGAAAGGGGGAAACAAAGAAAAAATGGGCCTTGGTAGCCTGGGAAAAATTTTGCAAACCTAGAAATCATGGAGGCCTAGGATTGGATGATCCTGAAACTTTAAGCAAAGCTCTAGGAGCTAAATTATGGTGGAATTGGCTAAAAGAACCAAAGGCTCAGTGGGCTACAATTTGGAAAGAAAAATGTGCCAGTTCATGGCCTAGTGAGGATCATATAAGAATGGATGGTAATATCAAGGGATCACACATATGGAACAAGGCCTCGGACAATAGAGGTCTAGTGCAAGAGAATGGCTTCTAGGAAATTAGAGAGGGAAACTTAGCTCTGTTTTGGGAGGATAGATGGCAACAAGAACCCATTCTTTTGAAAGAAGAATTAAAGGAACTTAAGGAAGAGATGGATGCTAATGGATTAATCAAAGTTAAGGATTTATGGGATCGCACCAATGAGGCCGAAAAGTGGAGAAAAGGGAGGAAACTAGATCTTAGAGATGACAACTCTTTAAAGGACAAAGCTGAAATACTAATGCAAGAGTTAGATCGAAGGAAAATTCTAG
>APFE030011852.1:0-25610 GCA_000404065.3 Pinus taeda
TTTTTGACAAGGCAAGTGAACTCCAAATTGCAAAATTATAGTTGTGTTGGAAATTAGACTCAAATACCTTTCTAACGAGCTATCCTTCACCTGATTCCGACACCGGTAAGGCCTCCAAAAGCCTCCTGCAAAATGCACTATGTAGCTGAGGGCGTGCGGTGCATCAGGCGACAATTTCCAGTGCAATTTAACACGCGCGCGGTGCATCAGGAGCGCGTGGCGCGTTGGGTGAGGCACACAGCGCATAGGATTTTATACCTAAAATTTGCCCACAAACCACTCAAACACCTCTTTTCAAGCATCAAATCACAGGTAGGCTTACATTCACGGCTTGTTCTTGGTTTTTGGATGGTTTATGTAAAACTTTATGCTATTGCCATGAAAACCAAGTGTAAAAACCTTCCTTGTTCAT
Organism: Pinus taeda; assembly: GCA_000404065.3. Taxonomy (NCBI): domain Eukaryota; kingdom Viridiplantae; phylum Streptophyta; class Pinopsida; order Pinales; family Pinaceae; genus Pinus; species Pinus taeda. The sequence continues at coordinate 413 of APFE030011852.1, forward strand.
CAATTTGCTGTAAGGATTTAAATGCCAAGTTTGTTGTAGGGTTTTCAAAAATCACTATTGCCAAGGTTTTCTATTCCCTTTGTTTCCCATCCCCTATTTTCACCAATATTTTTCCCAATAAATCCTCATAAAACCCTACACTATCTTCCCTCAAAATCCTAATCCCTCCCTTCTACTATAAACATGTAATCCCTACCTCATCCCAAAACCCTAACATTTCAAAATTTCTATGCCCCTTCCCTTCCCTAATTTCCTTATTTTATTTCCATTGTTCCCATTTCCCTATTGCTTCCCTTTTCCTAATAATTCCCTTGTCATTTTTGTCCCCTTGGTCACAGCTTTTTGAGAAAAAGAAAAAGGTCTACAGTCATTTTTGTGTACAATTTTATATCAGCATATATATATTCCAGCTACCTTGTTGATTAAAGAACATGTCAGAGACCGAGTTAGTATATGAGCAAGATTATGATAGTGACTCTACACTGGAGGTCAATGTGCCTAATGTGCCACGGAGGTATCACAAAGGTGGAAAAATTGGATAGCATGTTAGGGAGGAGCATACTTATTTGGCTCAATTTCAAGCTTGCCCACTTGCAATGGATTTTTTTCGGCGCCAATCATGTTACCAATATTCTGAGATGATCTCACAAACTCAGCATCATCGGGAATTGGCCCGTAGGAGACCCGGTGATTTGACACCTATTGATTGGGAATCAATGCTCATCCGGGTTGAAACTCATTTGGAGAAGTTGTTGGCGAAGGAAAATAGGTACAAAGACATGCTTCGCCACACGAAGACTCACTATTGGGCTTGCATGCATGTTTGCAAAGCGAGAATGAAGATCCTCAAGAGGTGTTTGAGCAAAGCGCAAAAACAACGCAAAAGGCCCGATCCACTTCGAGTTTTGGCCGAGGCTTCATTAGTTGAGTGTGATACATGATGAAGGGTCTTCACTCCAAATTTGGGCAATTTTGGAGAAAATTTTGTCGTTTTGAAATTTTTGGCTTGCAAAACAAGTTTTTTGGCTCTACGCATCGCGCGCAGCGCGCGACTCATAAGATGGGGAGGTCCAAATCACATATGTCTTATAGTTTTAGATTTTTCATGATGAAATACATATTCTCAGCCATTTCCAAGGCATTTCATCAAGTTCTGGGTGACCAAAAGGCTCAAAAACATCATGAAAATCACCTTTCTGCCACTTTTTGCACTAGTAGGAAGTACTTCTGGGAGAATGCACGTTTGGAGGGTCAAATGGACACCAAATTTGACAATTCCACTTGGGTTAGAAATTAGACATCCAGGGATTTCCAACAAGCCAACCTGAGCTCAATTTGGATAAAGGGAAGTTCCCCAAAAACAGGTGGAAAGGCGCGCGGCGCATAGGGCTCAAGCGCGCGACGCACAGGGTTTTTTGGTCAAATTTTCACCTTCCAACTCAGAATTTCGGCCAGTTGTGACTAGTTTCACCTCCTGATGTGATGTTTGACCCAAATTGATGTAATTTGATGTGTATGATGTAATTTTGGCATATTTTTACTTGTTCTAGAGGATTCATTCACTAAAAGGTGAAAATTAAATGAATGAATTAGTTTCCTAGCATATAGGGGTAAGTTGTTTGACTACCTAGATTTTAGTTCCTTGTTTAGAATTAGTTCAAATAGCTCCTAGAATGATAAGCTCGACCCCTAGAGGAAAGGAAAGGAGTTAGGATGGTCTATATGATGTAACTTCTCAATCATTTTCAGAGGTTGGAGAGGTTGGACTCTTGGGAATAGCTTGACACTATATTGTACATACCTTATCTGCATTTTTGGCAAAGGAAAGACCAGGGTTTTACAGCACTATTTGGGATCCATGTGGCTTTATGCGTTGATGGTGTGTTTCTCTCAGTACTTGTAAGTTGTGTATGTGCATCATTATCTTTATTGAATCTTCTGTAATTAAACAAATGAAGTGTTAAGGTAGAATCCATGAAATTGCTATGATCTGCCTTTAAATTTGTTTAATATTTTATGTTTTCTTCAGTTTAAGGAGAATCCTTGAGACCCCTTGCTCTCCTTATCCCCTCACCAGTCTGATCTACCCATCTCACCTGCTTTAAGGCATCAAAACAATCGCCTATCTTACCCCAAGTCGACCTCTGCAAAAACTGTGCCTCATCCATGCACCCAAATTTGCCTTTCCCTTGAATTCAACAAAATCATTAAAAATCAATTCTAAACTCTTTGTACTTCATACCTAGCCTAAAATCAATCATCAATTCGGTCATCTCGAGCCTCTTTGATTATCTTTTGCTGAGTTTGACCCGGAGAGAGCCCTCTCCTGTCCTCGTAGGGCTAGCTACAAGGCTGAGCGTGGTTTGATGTGCCTTGAGTCTCACCTTACTTCAGCCTAAGGTAGATTTGAGCGCTAACATAGTGGCGACCATACTGGGGAAGAACTAGTTTGCTTGTTAGTGTTATTTGATTTATAGCTACAGACGGAGTCTGAAGTCACGCCAGGTAGCCTTCGAACTGCACATTGCTCTGGGAGTGCATAGTAGATAAACGTTGCTTCAGTAGATCTCCGGTCTAGCTTGTAATCGTAACACTTAACTTATAAATTACCCCAGTACATGTATCGAGTTCAGATCTAATTGTTGATGGTGGACAACGATCAGACACTGGCAAGGCTGAAATCATTCACCTGGCGACTCTAAATCATTTTCGAGATCAGATCCAAAGACTCCACTGAAGGATGATCCCGACCAGCAAAAACATGAAAGGACAACATGGACAGATCAGGTATTCAAGTTGGAATTTCGTCCAAGACATTTTGTTATTTGTCATAAATTATTTCTTCTCTTTTCCCAAGAATGTCAAGAAGGCTTTGCAAAGTATACTGTATTTGAGAAGAGATCCTCGGCCTGCAATTGATTCTTTCCCTTTGAATATTGTGAATACCAAAGATTTGCATACCTTTGAGCTTGATTAAGACCTTTCTTCTAAATTTTGTGATGACCATCTTCAGATTGATGAACCTCAAAAGACCAAGACTGATTCTATACCTGTTGTACATACCCCTACACCTTGTAAAATTCCAGATCGGTATAAACCTCTTGTTTTACCTTTTGTTCTTCATGTTTTCCCAAAAACCTATGATCTATACTTGCCGAGGTTCGATGGTGAAAGTAAGAATGTCAACGCTGAGCAACATGTGCAGAATTTTGAGTCTTTTCTAGACCTTTTTGAAGTTGATAGCGAAGATGTTAGTATAAGGGTTTTTGCTCTTTCTTTGCAAGGCAAAGTGAAGAGTTGGTTCAGAACCCTCCCTGATGCGAGAATCTTAGATTTCCGGTAGTTCGTCAAAGTTTTTCTCGACAGGTGGATGATCGGGAAGAACCTTTTCATTATTATAGAAGAGTATAATCAGCTGAAAAGAATGCCAGGGGAGACAGTACAACAATTTTCTGCCAGATTTAACCAAGTTTATTATTCGATGCCAGTTGATATAAGACCTTCTCCTAGATCTACTCTCTTGCACTACCCGAGTGCCTTTGATCCGGAAATGGAGTTTCAGCTGAGAGAAAAGAATATTGCAACACTTCACCAGATGCAGAACAAGGCAGTGAATGTAGAGGCTCATTTGCTAATCTTGAGGGCAAGGTTGAAGGAAGAAGAAAAGAAGAATATTTCAGAGCAGCTGACACTTTCAGAGGAAAATCCTGATCTTTTCATAAATGCAGTAGAAGAGATGGTGCTGAAAATGATTGAAAAAAATGAAAGTGACATTCAAGAACAAGCGGTTGACCCAAAACATTTTGTTTCTGATCCCAATTGTCATAGTGATTGTTTTATAGATCATTGTGAAGAAGAGAGAGCTATTGATATGATGTGTGTGTTTGATGATGAATTGCCTCAGTTTGATCAGTATGATGATGATTATGTTCTCCAAAAAGAAGCTAATCTTGTAGACAAATCAACAACTAGTTTGTGTGAGGAGGAAGTTCACTTTCAGCAGCTCGAATACAGTGATCCACCGATGCATATCAGTTATGACAATGATGAGGAAAGTGCATCAAAATTTGAAGTAAGTGAAGGATCTTTACCTTTTTGTTTTGATTCGTTTTAGTTCATCAGAGATAACTACCATGCAATTAGAAATCAAATGTCAACAAGTCTTGATTTGAATCATCTTGAGAGCAATGAAATTTTGTTCAAGACTTCTCATATTCAGATTTGCAACCCCCGAAACCCATTGATTGTCAAGTTGCAGCTGAAGACTTGGAAGTGGACACACATGATTTAATGATTCAAGGTGACTCCGTACCATTCTGTTTTGAATCATTTCAGTTTTTGAAGGGTAGATTGCATAGTAAATCTTCGAATGAGCAGCCTATAACAAATCAGCAATCTCTCAGTGTTAATGTTGAGGATGAGACAGATAACAAAATTCTTGAGCAGCCTGTAGCATTAGATTTGCAACCACCAAATGAAATTGAAGGACAAATTACAGATGAAGGTGTGGAAGATGAAATACATGATTTGATGATGCAGGAAGATTCTATACCCTTTTGTTTCGAAGCATTTCAGTTTATAAGGAAGAATCTTCGTCAAATCTCTCACGAAAAAAATGAGCAGCATGTAGGCAATCATGTAATCACATTGGAACCAATAGAAAATGGTTTGCAGCAGTCTTTTCAAGTTTTTCATGATCCCATAGCTGATGTTTTGGATGAGGTTTGCAGTCAATGTCTTTCTCCATTGACTACATGTGAGCTTGAAACATGTGCTGATATGAATTTGATCTGGAAGCCAGTTACTTTTTCATTTTCAGCAGAGGTCTTGTCACAGGGCTCAGATCAAAATTTGCATTCATGGTATGAGGAAACGAGAAGTAATCCGTTAGATGGGCTAAGTTCCAGTGTACTTGAATTTCAAGATCCTTATGCAGTGTTTTTGGAGGTGGATAGAGGATCCATATCATTCAACGGATCTGTTTCCAAGTTGTCATGGGAGTTGCCTTTCAGTAGTTCTCGCTTGTTGTTCATAAGTGAGCACTTGCGGAAAATTCGAACTGCAGATGGAATACTTCGTTTCATTGGTTGTTTCATTTCACTTGATCATGTGATGAATGAAACTATTAGAGTAAGTTTTGATGAATAAGCTCCACTTTGAGCATCATTTCCAGTTTGTTAGTTGTGTTTAAGTATCGAATCAGTTCTTAGTTGAGTGAGAGTCAATTTGTGTCGGTTTTCAGTCATGCATTTCAGTTTGACTTTTTGACTCCATTGCCCAATGGATAACGCACTGGTCTGCTCTCCCAAAGATCTGTCGTTCTTGGCACCTCCAAGGAGCTACCATCCCCATTGGAGCCAATGTTAGTGTCAATCTTTGCATCCTTCCTCCAGTGATCAAATATGCTCTTACAAAGTGGTCTCAGAGTGTCAAGGTCAAATTTTGTCATTTCAGTGAGTCTTCAAGCAAAATTTGGTCACTAGGCATTAGGTCTAGGGTTTGTTTTCACTCTTTTCAAAGTTGCCCAAATGTCAGTCTATGTTGCTATTCAGCTGAGTCTATCATCATCCATAGGGCTTTCATCATCATGCCAGGTTCCATTGCGTCATTTCACAACTTGTTCATGCTTCAGTTGCGCCTAGGTAAGGTCATTTCCCTCTCCTAGGGTTTTGAAGGCTATTTCTCTTGAATGGTCAAATCATTAGCAAAACTTGTATCCAGATGTTCATACACCTTCCCCTATCCTTCATGTACCTTCTTAAACACTTACCATCACTGAGATCCCCCAAATTCCTCATTTTTGCACAAACCCTAGTTTCTTGCTACAACCTGGCAGTTTTCTAGGTTGGGCCTGTATTTTTCCCTTTTGGACCCCTTCCCTTCACTCGATCTCTAAGATTCCACTTTTCCCTACTTCCTAACATCCCTCCCTACTTACAAAAATTTCCCCAAGAATTTAGAAGCCCTTTATCCCCTTCATTTCGCTTCATTTCGACAAAATTCCTTGTTTCACACATCGGACAAGTTTCACTCAAAAGATGTTCCAGAGCAATCAAAGATTAATTTTGGAAAACTGAGAGATTTTTTTGTCTACAACATGCCAAAGAAGAAAAACCTCCCTCACTTTTTACACAAGTATCATGGTTTTATAGAAATGTCAAAAATACCGTTGCCTCGGGAGAATTGAATGCACCTCTGATGTGACCTTGGGAAAATCAAGATTTATCCTAGCATTGGCCAAATTACTTTCTTGATGAGTCAAAATGATAACTAGACACAAATATATTTCCAATGAGCTATCATGAGCTCAATTTGGAGTTGAGGAAGGCATTCAAAAGTTGACTGCAACAGCACTCTGCCTTGAGGCAGCCTCATTTGGCACATTTTGAACAGTCTTGGGAGATTTGATTTTTGACAAGGCAAGTGAACTCCAAATTGCAAAATTATAGTTGTGTTGGAAATTAGACTCAAATACCTTTCTAACGAGCTATCCTTCACCTGATTCCGACACCGGTAAGGCCTCCAAAAGCCTCCTGCAAAATGCACTATGTAGCTGAGGGCGTGCGGTGCATCAGGCGACAATTTCCAGTGCAATTTAACACGCGCGCGGTGCATCAGGAGCGCGTGGCGCGTTGGGTGAGGCACACAGCGCATAGGATTTTATACCTAAAATTTGCCCACAAACCACTCAAACACCTCTTTTCAAGCATCAAATCACAGGTAGGCTTACATTCATGGCTTGTTCTTGGTTTTTGGATGGTTTATGTAAAACTTTATGCTATATTTGGCATGAAAAACCAAGTTTAAAAACCCTCCTTAATCATAAATTTGCTGTAAGGATTCAAATGCCAAGTTTGCTACAGGGTTTGCAAAAATAATTGTTGCCAAGGTTTTCCTATTCCCTTTGTTTCCCATCCCCTACTTTCACCAATATCTTTCCCAATAAATCCTCATAAAACCCTACACTATCTTCCCTCAAAATCCTAATCTCTCCCTTCTACTATAAACGTGTAATCCCTACCTCATCCCAAAACCCTAACATTTCAAAATTTCTATGCCCCTTCCCTTCCCTAATTTCCTTATTTTATTTCCATTGTTCCCATTTCCCTATTGCTTCCCTTAGCCTAACAATTCCCTTGTCATTTGTGTTCCCTTGGTCACAACATTTTGAGAAAAAGAAAAAGTTATACAGTCATTTTTGTACACAATTGTATATCAGCATATATATATTCCAGCTACCTTGTTTATTAAAGAACATGTTAGAGACCGAGTTAGTATATGAGCAGGATTATGATAGTGACTCTACACCGGAGGTCAATGTGCCTAATGTGCCACAGATGTATCACAAAGGTGGCAAAAGTGGACAACATGTTAGGGAGGAGCCTACTTCTTTGGCCCAATTGCAATCTTGCCCACTTGCAATGGATTGTTTTCGGCGCCAATCATGTTACCAATATTGTGAGATGATCTCACAAACTCGGCATCATCGGGAATTGGCCCGTAGGAGACCCGGTGATTTAACACCTATTGATCGGGAATCAATGCTCATCCAGGTTGACACTCATTTGGAGAAGTTGTTGGCGAAGGAAAACAGGGACAAAGACATGCTTCGCCACACGAAGACTCACTATTGGGTTTGCATGCATGTTTGTAAAGCGAGAATGAAGATCCTCAAGAGGCATTTGAGCAAAGCGCAAAAACAACGCAAAAGGCCTGATCCGCTTCGAGTTTTGGCCGAGGCTTCATTAGTTGAGCGTGATACATGATGAAGGTTCTTCACTCCAAATTTGGGAAAATTTGGAGAAAATTTGTCGTTTTGAAATTTTTGGCTTGCAAAACAGGTTTTTTGGCTCTACGTGTCGTGCGCAGCATGCAACCCATAAGATGGGGAGGTCCAAATCACAGATGGCTTATAGTTTTAGATTTTTCATGATGAAATACATATTCTCAGCCATTTCCAAGGCATTTCATCAAGTTCTGGGTGACCAAAAGGCTCAAAAACATCACGAAAATCACCTTTCTGCCACTTTTTGCACCAGCAGGAAGTACTTCTGGGAGAATGCACTTTTGGAGGGTCAAATGGACACTAAATTGGAAGATTCCACTTGGGTTAGAAAGTAGACATCCAGGGATTTCCAACAAGCCAACCTAAGCTCAATGTGGATGCCGGGAAGTGCCCCAAAAACAGGTGGAAAGGCGCGCGGAGCATAGGGCTCAGGCGCGCGGCACACAAGGTTTTTTGGTCAAATTTTCACCTTCCAACTCAGAATTTCGGCCAGTTGTGACTAGTTTCACCTCTTGATGTGATGTTTGACCGAGCTTGATGTAATTTTATGTGTATGATGTAATTTTTGCACATTTTTACTTGTTCTAGAGGATTCATTCACTAAAAGGTGAAAATTAAATGAATGAATTAGTTTCCTAGCATATAGGGGTAAGTTGTTTGACTACCTAGATTTCAGTTCCTTGTTTAGAATTAGTTCAAACAGCTCCTAGAATGATGAGCTCGACCGCTAGAGGCAAGGAAAGGGGTTAGGATGGTCTATATGATGTAATTTCTCAATCATTTTCAGATGTTGGATAGGTTGAACTCTTTGGAATAGCTTGACACTCTATTGTACATATTTTATCTACATTTTTGGCAAAGGAAAGACCAGGGTTTTGCAGCACTATTTGGGATTCATGTGGCTTTATGTGTTGATGGTGTGCTTTTTCTCTCAGTATTTGTAAGTTGTGTTTGTGCATCATTATTCTATTGAATCTTCTGTAATTAAACAAAGAAGTGTTAAGGTAGAATCCATGAATTGCTATGCTCTGCCTTTAAATTTGTTTAATCTTTTATGTTTTCTTCAGTTTAAGGAGAATCCTTGAGACCCCTTGCTCTCCTTAGCCCCTCACCAGTCTGATCTACCCATCTCACCTGCTTTAAGGCATCAAAACAATCACCTATCTTGCACCAAGTAGACCTCTGCAAAAACTGTGCCTCATCCCCGCACCCAAATTTGCCTTTCCCTTGAATTCAACAAAATCATTAAAAATCAATTCGAAACTCTTTGTACTTCATACCTAGCCTAAAATCAGTCATCAATTCGGTCATCTTGAGCCTCTTTGATTATCTTTTGTTGAGTTTGACCCAGAGAGAGCCCTCTCCTGTCATTGTAGGGCTAGCTACGAGGCTGAGCGTGGTTTGATGTGGCCTTGAGTCTCACCTTACTTCAGCCTAAGGTAGATTTGAGTGCTAACAGTATGTATGATTGGATATTTCACTCTTTTAATATAATAGATCCAACATGTTTCATGCATGTATTTTTATTGTAGTTCGACTATTCTAGTTACTCTAATAATGTATGTAGTTGTTACTTACACATGTATGTATGGGCAATTCCGTATGTATTTGTATGAATCTTATTGAAGCATGTTGTTGGTTTAACTCATCATTTTGGATTGTCGACTATTTTGCTTTCCATCTTGTGATGTCTTTCAGCTCGTGTATTCCCTTTCAAGCTGCGTACTATTATAGGCTTCTTAGGGGTGCACTCCTCTCCCCTTCCATGTGTTACAACCTTTCCATGCATCTTCCTTGCTGCAAGGTCACACCCTTGCTTCCAACAAGGACATCTTACTTACCTATGCATGCAACCGTAGTCAAGGCGATACCGTACTACCCACTGCTATGATTCCTACTCCAAACAGTCTGAGGTCTAATTGGGACTTCTTATTGGGGAGTTCCCCTGACATGTTGGTGGGTCCAACATCGTCAACATTTTTGGTGCTAGAAGGAGGGATAGATGACAAAATGAATCCTCACAATATTTTTTGAATCTTCTCACATCTATCATGGAGTTCATTATAGTTCACCGTATGAAATTTCTGTCCAACAGATGTATCTTTGAAGTCGAGAGGGATTTCTGGAATGACTTGTCACAAATCACATATGATGGTGAAGGAGAAGTGGCCTAGCCTGAGCACATAGATGAATTCCATGAACTCATGGAGAACGTGGAAGGTTTTAATGAAACATAGGTCTATACGCTACTTGCACACACACTTTGTGACTACCCATTGCTATAGTGTGCCATGCTACCTCATAATTCCATGCACTCATTTAAATAGTTCAGTGATCTAGTAGAATTTGTTTTTTACCATCTTGATCCTGAAGCACTTGATATGAAAATTTTACAACAATGGAAGGCCCTACATGAATCTCTAATGGAATATTTGGGGCGCTTCTGTCTTCTCTCCTTTGAAGCTCTGGAAATTAAGATGAAGTTCCTATATATTTTGGAAAGATATGAGTATGTCTATATCAAATAGATCTATCCAAAAGTGAAAAAGAAGCTCAAACCCCACTCAGCATACTTTGGTGATGGATCTGCACAATCACAAGTGGACATAGTTGTTGTCACAAGTGATTTTCTACCTTCCTCTCATCAAACAACTTCACCCCTGCAGAGTGATGTGGGAGAGCATGCACATAAGTCTGTTCAATTGTCACATCCTCCCACCCTCACTACTCTCAATTTCTGTGTAGATTTGGTTGGGAAGCCCATGGGTTGTCATATGCACTTGTTACCTCAATCCCTGTCCCTGCGTTCTGTTGATCCTCCAGATTGTACTGTCTTGTGTTCTTCCATTCCGGACTCCACACTTGTTGTGAATGAGGATCAAGCTATCCATGGAGTCAATGTTGTATGACCAACCACGTTGTCATTTACGATGAGCATGACTAGGAATTTGAACATGAACCTATGGTGAAGGATGACCTCCTTTTTTCTGCACCTCCTCTACTTTTTCCAAACATCTTTGGTGATTCTTCTATTTATGATTTTCCTTATGTAAATTCATCCCTGGATGCATATACTTCCGATCGTTTGTAGAACACACTCGATGTCATGCCATCATTTGATAGCAGAGAGGGAAAATATTTCTTTGAGAATCCACTCGAAATTTCATCTACCTTTTCCAGAAACACAGACGGTGAACATTCTTGCTTCTCATCTACCCCTCTATATGATTCATCAGATCACGGGGATGCCAATGAACTCATTGATTTTTTTGATCGTAGTTGTCGTGATATCTTTACTCCTATATTTGATCACGATGTCAATTCAATAATTATTGATCTTTCCAAGCCACCCGTTTATGATGATATATTTGTCGATGAAGTCGAAACCCCACAGGTTGTCGAGGCACTTCAGCCCAAGCTAATGGTTATGTAAGGCCCTCATTGTCTTGAGGTTAGTTTCACATCCAATCAGGAAATAGTTGAACCACCCAAGGCTCCTCGTCACTCATCTGTATGCATTGAATATCAATCTAATACACAGATTTCGCTTCCTCTGCCTGAATCACATGATCCCATCGCTCATGCGTTGGAGGAATCATACACAACAAGCACACTTGCAAGGCAGAAGTTGTCTCTCTTTCTCATTTTTTCTTGTTTGTCACAGTCAAGAGAGTGTGCATGCTTATAATCTGCACACAGTGTGTCACAACACATTGTTAAGTCCGCAGAATGCTTGTCTTGATCTTTCACTCTTTTCTTTTATGTGGAAGCGTTTATTATCAGAGTGTCTTGGTCTTCATTGTTATATATTTTGTGTTTGTTGGTTCGCATGACTATGATTTTTACGAACCATGTATTCACCAACATGGGTCAACCAATGTGTCAGTGGCTACATTAGAAATATCACTTCATGTGATTAGGCCCATGTAGCATTAGCTTAGGAGTAGGAGTAGTGTTTGCTTTGTGTTTTACTTGCTAGCATTTATGTTTGCCTTCTTACTTTGTTTGTTTGTTTTCTTTCTTGATTTCTTTTCTTACTTTCTTTGCTTTCGCATTTGCTTCTGCTCTTTGCTTTGTTATTTTGTTTTCTTGTTAATGTCTTTAGGTTAGTTTCGCATGAAACCATGTGTGACTCTTAAGTCAAGTGAGGTAAAGTACAAAAGGACTTGTACAACTATCAACACTTGGTTATATGTTGTTCTCTCTCTTTATGCAGAGCTTGTTGTCTTCAATCAATGATACACCAATGGAAAACATGTTATGTTTGACGTGAATCTTGGTGAAAATAGGACACGCTCTAACTAGTACCACCTACTCTAGTTGGTTGTTTTTGGGTTAACCCTTGTCAGATTAGTGAAGTAGAGTAAGGTGAGGGGGAAACCTTAACAAGTATGTGAGAGGTATATATAACATAATTCTTTCAAGGAACAAATTCTTCTTCTCTCAATAAGTCAGTATCCCTCTTCTGCCTATGAAATAAATAAGTGCCTATGCACAGTTCTATGAAAAAATAAAAATTGAAAATTGAAAAAATGAATAAAGCGAAAGAAGAGAAAGGCTTCTTGTGCAAATAGGTGATGCAAGTAATTTTGATGGGGTACTGACGAGGCTTGCTGGTAGCAGAGAAACGCTTGTGTTCCTATGTGACTCCACTAGGGTACTGTCTAGGCGTGCTGCCAGCGGAGCAACACTAAAGATGAAACTTAATCTCTGACATTTATATTACTTGTGCATCAATATACCCCTCATCCCCAATCAAAACAACTAAGTTGAATTGGCTTGGAATGTGTGTTGACCGATCAAGAGAATGGAAGGTGCTACTTCTTTCACCCAAGCTGGTGTGGTAACCATGATGATCAAAGAATTGAACAATACTTCTGGAGGAGTTAGATTTTCTTTTCACGAAACAAGTTCCATTCAGAGTGTTGGAGTTCTACTAGTGTGTCACCAATGTTGTAGCGGCTACAACCATCCTCCAAAATTTTTCCTTAGCTTCATTTTGGTGCCTCCCTACCAACCATCCTCAACAGCATGTCTTGCATTGCCCAGGTACTTATGCTTTCAGTTGAACTTCTTTGGCTTAACAACTTGTGTTCACTAACTTGTTTGTCTTCCACCCGCAAGCTGACCTCCCATGACTTGGTCTCAAACCGGTTCTTGTGTTGACTTGGAAAACTATGTAGAACTAGAGGGAAACTAGCCTTGCTCTCCAGAATTGCACTGTGCATCCTGGCAGCCAACACTACTCTCCTGAGCAGAGCAGGAAGGTTTCCTTCCCCAAGAAAATTGCGTCAAGCAGCCCATCACTGGGGTTGCTTTTAGAATTTGCGTAGTTTTGGCTAGCAGCCTTGGCTTTAGTCAAGAAATTATGCAGAGATTTAGGGGTAGCTAGAGCCACTCAGCCTAGAAACTGCGGAGAATTCATCCCAAGGCTTACTGACTGTTGCATGTGCTCACAAGTTGACTGGTTCCCTCTAGGACTATGCAATCTTACCTTTCATGCATGGGAAACTCTTTCTCGAAAAGAAAAAAGAAAAAAGCATCACTAGATTTTAGGGATTTATTTATAGCAGCTGGGGTTTACATGCAAAAGACGTTTTAGAAACCTCCCACCAAGTGTCGCGTTTTCCTAGAATTGTGGCATGCACGTCATAAATCTCAATCTTGTCAAAACTATTTATTTGATGCCTCAGATTTCATTCCTCACTTTCGTTATTGGAGCTCTAGCATTCCCAGCGCATCTAGGAACTTTCGACACACTCATCGCAACTTTTTCCAAGTAAGTCTGTTTTTCATGTCTTTTGCTGCTTTTCTGTCACTTTTTACATTTCAGTTTGTGTGATTGTTGTTTGCTTGGTTTTACTGAATGCTTGTTGTTGTTTCAATGCACATTAGCTTGTATAAGCATTGTTTCAATTTGTGCATTGTATTTCCTTGTTGTCGCATGCATGACATTGTTTTTTCACTAACAGTCGTCGTTGCGACGACCTACTTCACACACTGCGTTGTTTTCCTATCTTACTAAATACTACACTTACTGATTGCATGCATGTTCACTCATTCATGTCTGCACCAACTCTACAAATACTTTCAGTCCTTATTGATTATCAATCTTCTGTCAGCGGGTCTAAGTTGCCTTGGCTCAGACCTTGCCTTGCTCGAATTACATTGCGCTTTCCTGGGATGGAAGGCCTTGACTTACTCCTAGGAATTGTGTTGAGCCTATCTTATACTGGTCTCCTAGGATGTGCTCTATGCAATTTTGAGAGGAGTGTCTCAATTGGCCCCCGAGATGGCGTAGTGCAATTTCCTGGGTAGCAATCATGCTGACTAAAACTGTGCATTACACAGTTCCAATCATCAATAAGCCAAGATGGACTATGCTCTACATTGTTTCAGTAGTCAATCAACTCACTGGTAGCCTAAACTGTGCTCTACATAGTCTCAACAGTCAGTCTCCTAGCCTCTCCCAGAGAAAATTGCACAATTTTCTTAGCTAGCCAATCAGGTGTGTTGCATGTCAGTCCTCAAGTTGCTTTTGGTTTTCAACTGATAGTTTTCTTGCCATGAGTGTTTATCTATCTCTGGGTATTAGAGGTGTTCATTAGTCTCTCAGCAGTACAGGTACAATGGCTTCCAAGAGAGTAGGGTCAAAGGACACCATAGAGAACACAACTAGAGATGTGGTCGAGCAAGTGTCTATGAGCTTTCCCATCTATGAAGATACTAAGTTGTTCATAGACAAGGAGATCAAGATAACATGGTAGGACATTAATGACATATTTTCAGGCAACTTTGAGGAGAATCTAGATGACCACAGAGTTTATGTCAACATACAAAAATCTAGCTTGTACCCGGTTGCATGCAGATATCTGACATTCCCATGCGCGGACATGATCCACTGGATTGTCTTGCATACTGACCCAAAGAGAATGGTACTAAGCAGTGTTAGTGGAACAAAATTTTCAAGAGATATATCACTTACCGCTGTGGGTGAACACAATGGATGCACTCTTCACCCATCCCAACAATAGTGCAAACTCAAGAGACATCTTGAAGAGCTAGGTGAGAGAGTCATCTAAGTTCACGACCACACCTAACTAGGTATACAAGAAAAAGTCATTGCAGAAGGCTTATTAATTCTTAGTCATATTCGCATGCCGCTTATATGCCCAGGAGAGTACATAGACCTTCCCACAGAGTTGGGTGATTGTGTTGGATCAGCTAGTGAACAAAGGAAGACCTTTCAATTGGTCTGACATGTTGGCTCTCCAACTGAAAGGGAAAGTAACAAATGTCTGACATCTAACCAAGGGTCAACAGGCAAATGTATTCATGCCACCTACATTCTTGATGCAATTGGTGCCCGTCAACATTTCCTTGGCTTGGGTTGGGCATGGACACCTTCAGAAACCTTTGTGCACATCTATTGCAGGTTGTTCTTCGAGTGCAATTTCCATGGAGTAATACTACAACTATCAGACCACTTCATCACCCCGCTATACTGATGATCTTTGAGTAGGATCTGCCTTGCATGTCACAGGACGCGATGGAGGCATTGGTTAACATAATAGATTGGTATGCCTCACCCCTTAGCACCTTCACCTGGATGTACAGTGTGAAGAAGTCTCTGCATGTGTTACCAAAGTTTTCCATGGAAAAATTGGTCATGCAAGAGGTTGCATACCACATCTCAACAGGTTTGTCAGCAAAACTGCATAGGAAGAAGAAGGCACCTTGGCCACTCTTCCTTTGCAGATCAAGTTGTATGAGATCTAGAGTCTCAAGCATGCTGAGGTCGAGATAAAGGAATTCAAGAGATTCACCTTCGACACCAAAAGTTTCAATCCATATGACCCGCATCGCTTAGTGAAAGGCCACTGTGTAAGAGTGTATCATCCTTGGATCCACAGGGCATGTCATTGGAGTGAGGAAGACCCATGGAGATACTACTATAAGTCCTTAAGGCTCAATGAACTAGTCATAGTGGTTGTAGAATGGTTAGCAGTGGACAAAGAAGCAACATCTTAGAGAGCAACAACATCAGCAGTAGTAGAGGGTAGCAAACTCGTGCATGAAAAAGGTCAAAGGAAGGTTTTCGACAATGCAGAGGCAGAGCAAAGTTGCAAGTTCAAGGTAGATCCATTTGTGATGAGAGAAACTTTAGAGATTTAAGCGAAGAAGTGACATGGAAATAGAAGGATTGAGTAAGGACAGAGGGAGAAGAAGAAACTAGAGGAGGTAGAGAAGAAGTTGCAAGAGGTGAAGCATCAACTAAGGGAAGAAGAAGGGTTGCACAAAAGGGAGAAGGAAGCACAACAGGAACAAGAACAACAGGAAGCACAGTGTGCACACATTAATGAAACTACACAAATACAGGTTATTGAATCAGAAGAGCTGGTAGATATAAAATAGGATGAGTAGTGGCAGGAGAAGGACTTCACTCAGGGTATTGAACAGATGTTGGAGTAGATGGATGCAGATGTGGTTCAGCTGGAGTAGGATTAGGATACATATCTCAAGCCATAGGAACCAGAGGTCACTGCACAAGCTTCACTAGATTCGGGAGTAGAGCATGTCCGAAGTGATCAAGGAGACACTGAAATCCTTGAGGACAATCCTGAAGCAGATGTGCATAACATATCATTCGATGAGTCACAACACAGAGTTGTGTAGTCATTTAGAGTGCCCACTCCGAATGTCCATGCATCTCCTACACATTTTCAAGAACGAGTGATCAAGTCTGATATGTGCAAACATCCAGCGGCATTGGATGATGCTACAAAGGTATATGCCAAAGCAACTAGCTCGAGTGTGAGATTCTTGATAGCTGAGAACAAGTGCATGGCTAAGGAGGTGCAAGCGGCAAAGCAGAGAGAAGAGTAAGATACAACATCCACATGAGAAAAGTTGAAGAAAGCGATACTTGATGAAGTATCTTCTCTTGAGACAGTCATGCAGAAGATGTACTTCAGGTTCGTCACCATGCATAAATCAGTTGTCCATCTTAATGGTTGGCAGCAACGCTATGCTAGGAGAGCACACATATTGATAGACATAAACATTGTTGGCGATCACATGCAGATATGGACAATGAGGTACAAGGGAGCCCCATTGCATTTTCCAAAGATGATGAAGCCAAAGGTAGTGGAGTTGAAGGCACACATTTGGAGTTAGAACCGAAACTATGAGGAACTCCCACAGCTCATCACCAACTTACAAGATTCACATGCACAAGTGTTTAGGAGCATGGATGTCATTTTGTACATGCATGTGATCCCATCCATTGACACACTCATCAAGGCAAAAGCAAAGAACCAAGTTCGAGTGGAGCTGGACATGTACTTCGAGTAGTTGATGCGCATAGCCACCAATGTAGATTTGCAGATGAGCGTTGACACTATGAACCAACATTTCGTTGTCTGGCTGCAATCAAGACCATGATGCACATGCTATATGGCAAGTTGGATAGAGGTTCCAAATCACTATACTTGGATGCAACAGAGGCAAGAGTTCACTTTCAGAAGGATGTCACCATGGAGTAGATGGACACCCCAGAAGACTACCAAGCTTGGCATCAGTTTGCCACCATTGATCACCAAGAGAATGTCGATGAGTTAGTCTTCCCACAACTGTTCGAGTCTCAACAATGTCTTATATGGCTTACTCAATCCCATTTTTGTCTCATATGGGTACATGTGCAAATTGTATTGTAAACATGTTGTGAAGTGAAAGACCAAGTGTTAGTAGTAGACTGTAAACAATCATGTGTAAGTTGAAGAGTCATGAGGATAGCTCAAGAGTCACAAAGGGGAATGTCAAGGGTCACCCCACCCTTTGCTCTATATAGAACCTCATAACTTATTGTAAAGGATTTTTGGAGCCAAGATTTTGATAAGTATAACTTAGAGAAAGCTTGGAGTGTATTGTAACGAGCCTTGGCTTCTCCACAGTGCAGAGCGAGTACATCTCTTTGGAGGAGTAGGCGGTAGTGACTGTAGCATTCCACTATTGGGGCTAGTGGTTGTCATGGTTGTATGTATGATTGGATCTTTCACTCTTTTAATATAACAAAGCCACCACGTTTCATGCATGTATTGTTATTATAGTTCGACTATTCTGGTTACTCTAACAATGTATGTAGTTTTTATTTATGCATGTATGTATGGACCATTCCATATATGTTTGTATAAATCTTATCAAAGTGTGTTGTTGGCTTAACTCATCACTTTGGAGTGTCGCCTATTCTGCTTTCCATCTTGTGATGCCTTTCAACTCGCGTGTTCCCTGTCAAGATGCGTACTATTATAGGCTTCTAAGGGGTGCACTCCTCTCCCCTTCCATGTGTTAAAGTCTTTCCATGCATATTCCCTGACTTGTTGAAATGTCACACCCTTTCTTCTAACAAGGACATCTTACTTACCTTTGTGTGCAACCATAGACAAGGTGATACTGTACTACCCACTGTTGGGACTCCTAATCCAAACGTTCTAAGGTCTAGTTGGTTCTTCGTACCTGGGAGATCCCCTGACATGTTAGCAGGTCTAGCACCATCAACAAACTCCTATATATACCAAGGAGATCTTATCATTTGTATCATCCAAGAATTGTTCATTTATGTAATGTAAAGGAGGTTTCCCCCTCGAAGAGGATAATTTTTAAGTCGTTGATCTATCTTTTCTTCTTCTTTGTGAGCTCATTGCATAACAATATTCTTAGATGTGTCTTCTTCTCTTGTTCATGTGGAAGTTGATGTTTTGGCCATATTGTCTCACTTTTCATAGTCAACCTCTATCCCCAAAACTCAATCTATTATTTGGAAGGAGCATGATATTTCATGACCCTGGGGCTATTTTAGTAGGTCCGTGCAGGGGGGTAATTCCACGTGTGGTGGTAATTCTCTATTATTTGTATTTGATCAAACATTGTTTCAAAGAATCTCTAGGTCTTGAGCAGGTTTCAAACAATTTGGTTGAGCTGCTAGCTTGTCGCTCTCTTCTAGCCTTTGCAAGGGAAAAGGGGTGTGATAGTTTATATGTTTTTGGAGACTCTTTATTGATTATAAATTGGGTTAATGAGGTCCAACAGTGTTGTTGAGTACATCTTGTTCACATTCTAGAGGATTTATTGAGATTCAAACATCTATTTGCTAATTTATCTTGCTCTCATATATACATGCAACACAACCATGAGGAAGAACGACTTTCTAAGGAAGGGCTTCAGTTGGTAGCAAGGATATGGCCAATTGAAGAAATATTAAATCATTCATGTTATCAGTTTTATTATAAACCATTTATGGACCTTCATGAGGCTCAAATTTAACTTATTTTCTTTGTCTGCTATATATATTTCATATCTCGACAGCTCATATTGTATGGATTTTTTTATATGTGATCATGTTTACTTTGTTTAGACTTTTTGGTTGTCTTCACAGTTTCTTTGATTGACAGTTTTTGTATGGCAATGATCTATTATAGATGGTCTTACCTACCACCCTATAGGGGTATGAAGATTAATTGCCAAGATGTTTTTGTATATTTTTTCCACAATATGGATCTGGGTAGGCCCTTCTTGAATGCACTCCTAAAATGCATATACAAAATGTAATTTTGTTTATTTTGATAAACAAAGTTATGGTTTTTTTCCTTGGAAAAAAAATGGTATTTTAAGGTTGTGTTCTATGATTGATATATTTTAATATGTAACAAATAATGTTATCATTAATAAATATATTTTATTGTATTTAAAAGTTAATAATTTAACAAATTAAAATAATATATTTAGTTAAGTATTAAAAAGATGATGATTATCATTTTAATTGTTATTTTTCTCTTTAAAATTAAATATAACTGTAACTTTAATTAAGCGATAATAAACAATTTTTTTCGAGATGCAATTGCAACCATAATTGAAATATAATAAACAATTTCATAATAATTCTTATTTGGACATTAATCCTCTCACAATCAAAACCACACAAAAATTAAAATCAAAATTGATATTAAACATGGACATAATTTGTGACGTTAATGTGTTATTAACAACCCAAAAAAAAAATCAAAATTGACATTAAACATGGACATAATTTGTGATGTTAATGTGTTATTAATATACACTGTTTATTGGACATTATAATTTTTTCAAATTTCGATATTTACTAGTCACTAATAACACCATTTATAGGAATGCAATAATATTTAAAGTAACTCATGTTAATGTTTCTAAAATCATAATTTTTAGCACAAATAAAATTGGTAATTAACATACCTAAGTTATCATGCAAATTGCTATTAAAAAAAATTTCAAAAATGAATTGTTTTATATTAAAATTGATGAAAAGTTTGGTTGAAAATTCTCTAAATTATAGTAGTAACTATAACACGAATATTATAGGGTGGGTATTTGTCTTTTTAGCAAGCTTATCATAATTTTTGAAGATTTTAAAAGTTAGTCATGTGTATTATTTGTCATGTTCTTTTCCTTCAGTGGTACAATATTTAATGTTGAAGAACGTCATATTGGGAAAAAAAATTGAGCTAAATATGAGTATATATAGGATAGACTTTGGTTCTTAGTATTTCTATGATACGTTAAGGTCAGGTTTAGTCTATTTTATATGCATATACAATCGAAGATTTTATTAACCAAAGAGATTATGAGCCGTTTTGAAAGGGATGCTTCTTGGAAATGTTTCCATATATATAATATATATATATATAATATATATATATATATATATATATATATTATATATAATTTATAACATACACAATTTTAAGATATTGATAAACAATTTGAACTTAATAATATGATTAAATCTTCATATAAATTTAAGATTAAGGTGTGCTTCTTGCATAAAGCTTTTTGGAGGTCCTAAAAATAATTAGACAAATGGTTGCCTTGGGATATTTTGGAGAGTAGAAAAGGGCGTAATTTATCTTTCATATTTATTTGGACTTGGAGGACTCATGGGTGTAGTGTATTTCCATCATTTTGTAGTTCCCTAGAAAAGGCTCAATAAAATGGATTTTTTATTTGAAAGGATTTAATGGGGGGATTGCAGTAAGAGGTTTGATTGGAATGCACTGACATATAGTCAGGTTCTTCTATGTACCTTTGGGGATTTACAAACTTTTATTTAAAAGGATTACTCAAGATGAAGGAACTTATATAAGGCCTTATTTACACAACTTGTTAGCGATCCTATCACAATAATAATTTAAGTTATTAATTTATCAAGACTTTCCCACCTTATTAATGCTAGGAAAATCCATATTCATATATATATGACATGCTCATAGTGCAGAGTAGACATAATTAATCATATATTTTAGGAGTCCCTTTTGTTAAGTTACATTGGAAGAATCTTCTTGATAGATTCAATGCTCCTCATGGATTCATCCATTATTGTTTCATTCCCAAAGGTTGTAGTACATTAGTTTTAATCAATTTGTGTTAGTCTTTAGCAATTTGTTAGGATGACGACATTATGTGTTTTTGTTGTGCATTCAATTTAAATGTTTTTCAGAGGGCATGCTTGGATTTATTTAGTCATTTATGAGGATTATTTTTGTTGATTTGTACATCCATATTATGTCAAAACATTGTTAGCTCAATGAGAATCTCCATTGAGATTTCATTACTAAAATAAGTAACCAGTACATTGAGTGCACCCCTCCCCCAATTACCCTTTGCCCCACCCCTAATCCCACAACACCAAGGGGATCATTGACTAACAAAAATCATCATAATATCAAGTCAATTGGATAATACTCTCCATTAATAAAATTGTATATGAGCACTCCCTGCTTGAAAGGTGCAAGTGTTCAACACTCAAACTTAATGAAAACATTTTTGATATTTCTAAAATGTTATCCCACTTTTTTTAAGAATAAAATTTATAATCTACAAACAATTTAATCATCTTATAACAATTTCATCATCTTATAAATATTATTGACGAGAAGCACTCAAAAAGAAAAAGAAGCAATATATATCAAATAAGAATAAATCTAATGTAACAAAACATGCCTAGGGTTCAAAATATCTCATTTTTAAGTGCCTTTGTTTTTCTAGATTTAGTCATCACAATTCTTACCAATCTAATGATTTTTAACCTTTTAAACAGATTCAAACACAAACAAAACAAAACATGTGAGAAGAAAGTTCCACACAAATAAAACTATGAATATGACTGGATGCTTTTGTGAAAAATCACAGATAAGTTCAATGTCCCTCATCCTAGAACGTTATCCAAAGATCCTAAGCTCATAGAGGGTGATCTGTGAGACAAGGACATCTTAACCTTATGCTTAGGTAATGCCCCTTGTGGACAATTCTTGTGAAGGGAACATGGTCAACACAGTAGGCCCATGTCCAAAGGCATTGCCACATGTGTCTACTTTAGCTTATAAGCTTTGCTTCCATGGGGCCAAACTTGTCCACCTTTCATAACGTGTTCCTTCACAACACCAAATTTTATTGGATGCCACCTCTAAGTTGACATGGGATTTCCTGTTATTGACAACGTAGAGCACCCCTAGGAGACACATGTCCACACCAAAATATAAGTGGATTTTGTCATTAAGACCCCCAAAATCTTGGCCAAACTTTTGGCCCCCAAATCATTGAAAACCCTTAATCGTTAGTGGCCACGCGTCCGCGGAGGTAGTGGGGCCCATGGGCATAAATAGTACTCAGGCTTTCTTTTTAAATATAAAAAGCTTTTGAGGGGCAGTCATGAGGCCGTGGTCGAAACGTCAAATGAGTCCGTGCTTACAGCCGTCAGTGGAGGCTGACGGTCTTAAATTCTGCACATGTGAACGCACTGTGGCCACCTGTGTTGCCGACAAGCCACTCGCTTTTCTTTGGCATTAAATGCTGGGAACCCCTTGACGTCGATTGGCTCACGGACGGCGCTAAGAGAATAGGCCAATTTACAGGTGATTGGATAAGCTTGATTTGTATGGTTAGAGGGACGGTTATTATTAGAGGAATTTTTGTTGTATGCATGCGTGATTGAGAGTGATTTGAAGTGTTTATAGTAACATCTGTTTTGAGTTTGTTGGATCCGGCTAAATCTAGTGGCGGTGGAGGACTCGACAACCTTAGCCATACGGTCATGTTGGGTAAGCTATCGCTGTAATAGGAGGGAAAGTTTGCATGTTCACCTCATCCTACGTTTATAAATGCTGAAAAGGAATGCAAGCTTGAAGGTGAAGATACTGTCAGAAAAAGCTTGCTTATGACTCTTTCAGAAGAATGTATAGGTTAATTTTGTGAAAAACGGATTTTCTTTTAATTAGGCATCTAATAAAAAGAATATTAAATATGAGTAAAGCTTTTTCTTCTATGTGGAGGGGTATGTTTATTTTAAGTTGGGGTGGTTTTCCTAATTTTAATTTAATTAGCAATAATTAATAAATAGACGGTACAGATTTGGTATTTATAAAATGTGTTTAAAAATAATGAAGATAAAGAATTAGGATTTATTTTAAAGATAGTTTATGGTAGTTTTTCTCTTTCAATTTTATTAAAAAATATTTTTAAAACTAAATTAAAATATAAAAAACTATATAAAATATTGTCACTTGAAATAAATTATGGATTTTTAAATGTTATAAAATTAAATTAAAATAAAAACTATATAAAAGATTGTTATTGGAAATGAGTTATAGATTTTGAGCACTTGGTATGAATAAATCATATATTGTAACAAAACATATTTACAAGTTAAAAATCTCCATGATAAAGTGAAGATTAATCTCTATGGTTTAGAATTTTGTTACATTCTTTTTTTAATGTATATGTGTTTCATTCATATATTAATTTTTTCTATAATGAATATTAATAGTCATAGACTAATATTTTTGGCTCGTAAAACAATGGAAATTCCATCATGATTTTGAGAAAATCCAAGAGAATTTTCTGGAAATCTCGGTTACAATAGTCAAACTTCATGATTTTGGCCCCAAACTTCACGATTTTGGCCCCAAGTTCTTGATGGCGTTGAATCCATTTCCACCATTAAAAAAAATGGATTTTTTGAAAAAAAATTGTCCCCTTATAGACCACTAGCTGGTAATTTCAAGTGGCTTGGTTTTCCTTGAATAATAGTGAGTCAACTTGCATTCGCCCAGTGTTGGTTGTACCCTCTGTTATAGTTTTTCCATATATACTTCGATCATCCACTTTACATCATATACAATTATATCATAAGTGCCCACTTACAACATGTTTTTGAATACTTGCATTCACACAACTAGCAAATAAATTCCTCACCAAACCACTCGAGCTAAGATATTTGACAATGATTGTACCCTCTGTTATAGTTTTTCCATATATATATACTTCGATCATCCACTTTACATTAGATACAATTATATCATAAATGCCCACTTACAACATGTTTTTGAATACTTGAATTCATAGAGCTAGGAAATAAATTCCTCACCAAACCACTTGAGCTAAGATATTTGACAATGATGAACAATAATACTTTAAAATAAAGTTATAATTTAGTTAGTTTTTATAAATTTTTAAATCTTGGCAATGTGAAATATATCATAAAATAGATGTTTTGATCCTATCAGGAATTGATATCTATCAACATTATAAACTATTTACTTTATATAATTAGCCTAATATATTATAAATTTAATTAAAAATAAAACAAAATTATTAGATATAAATAAAATTTTATATAATATATTCTTGAAATTTTTATTTAATTTTAAATTATTTCCTATTTTTTACTAACTTTTTTTTAATAAAATATATATACCATAAAACAATATTCTTAATCATTTCATTTTAAATTAACTTAAATTTTCAAAAATTCAATCACACTTTTATTCAATAGACATTTAATCAAAAACCTTTAAATGTAATTTAAAGGTAAAATTAAGCAGTCTACCTTCATCACATGCACACATTGATAACGCTAATTGAACTGTCTAATTTTCTTAAGACATTGCATTTATTTTGGGAAGTTTGCTTATTGGTATTAAGAGGAAAATATGATGGTGAGTGAAGATTTGTTTTCTTATGGTATCTCCAAAGCATTCATTACAGACTGAGATGGTTTTGAGCTTAAAGAGTTATTTTTTTGGAGTAGGTTTTTCATTTGGAGAAGTTAGTGTTTCGTTTAAGTAGAGTGATTAAATGAAAAGAAGAGCAATCAAATTTTATGTTTGTTTGTTTGTTTGTTTGTTTGTTGTTGTTGTTTTCTTTTTAGGAAAAAAATAAAATTTCTGTGATTATTACAATAGTTTTTTAATTATTTTTGATAATTTAATGGTTAAATTAGTATATATCTATTTTAAGTACAGATCTAGCTTGAGTTGAGAGAGATCAAATTTCTTCACGTGCAAATTTATTTATAATATAAAATACAATGTGTTATTTTTATTA
>APFE030011857.1:0-20001 GCA_000404065.3 Pinus taeda
TGTGCAACTGTTTTACTTACACCAAAGTGACCTGATATTAGAGAAGTGTGTGCTTCTCGAATTATCTTTACTCTTTCAGTTTGTGGAATGCATAGCTTCCCAAAATGATACAAGAGTTTGTCCTTAACATGGTAATCCAATTCTTCTACTCGTTTGCCTTGACTTAAAGTTGCATATACATCTTTAAAATCTATATCTTGAGCATATTTTTCAATGTAGCTCTCATGCAATACTGAATTATGCTTAAGTATAGTAGATGCATTTGTAATTGGTCTGGACAACATATCTACAACTTTATTGTGTATGCCCCTTTTATATCTGATGACTAAATGGAACTGTTGTAGAAAACCCATCCATCTATAGTGTCTTGATTTCTGCAACTTAGTTTGGGAGTGTAGATATTGAAGTGGTTGATGATCAGTATGTATAACTGTCTCTTTGCCCATTAAGTAATGTTTCCACTTTTTCACACTTTGTACTAATGCATACAACTCTTTATCATATGTGGGATAGTTAACTACTGCAAAATTAAATGTCTCACAATGATAACATATGGGTTTACCATGTTGCATCAACACTACTCTCATGGCATAGTCACTGGCATCTGTTTCAATCTCAAATGGTCTTTGAAGATCAGGTAGTGCTAGTACTAGTGTTGTACTAATCTTTTCTTTCAAGGTGTCGAAGGCTTTCTGCTATTTTCCTCCCCACTGAAACACATCGTTCAATCTTGTTAAAGCATGTAAGGGAGCTGCAATTAAGGAAAAGTTAGAAATAAACTTTCTCCAATATTGTGCTACTCCTAAGAAGCTTCTAACTTCTGTAGTAGATTTGGGCTTAGGCCAGTTTATAATGACTGCAACTTTAGAGGGATCTATCTTCAATTCACCACCCCCTACTATATGTCCCAAATAATTCAAAGATGTTTTGCCAAATTCATATTTTGAGAGTTTAACATAAATATTTTCTCTTTTCAAAACATCTACAGTCTGCTTAAACATACTTTAAATGTTCTTCCCATGTTTTGCTGAATATAAGAATGTCATCCAAATATACAATAACAAAATCATCAAGAAAAGGTCTGAGTACTTCATTCATTACTCTCATGAAAGTAACAAGAGCATTGGTTAAGACAAAAGGCATAACCAACCACTCATACAATCCCTGCTTTGTTTTGAAAGCAGTCTTCCATTCATCTTTCTCTGTAACTCTGACTTGATGATATCCACTATGCAAGTCTAACTTGGAAAAATAAATAGCTTATTTCAATTTATCTAATAGATCATCTATGCGAGGAAGGGGATAACGATTTTTGATCGTTATCTTATTCAGTGCTCGGTAATCAATGCACATTCTCCACGAGCCATCTTTCTTTCTCACCAAGACAATTGGAGACCTACATGGTGATGTGATAGGTCTTATGAACCCCTTCTCGAGCAGCTCTTGTACCTGCTTCTTGATTTTTGCATTCTCTAAAGCAGACAACCTGTACATTCCAATATTAGGCAATGGAGCATCTTGCTACAAATTAATATCAGGTACTATTTCCTTTTTTGGCGGCAGACCTTTAGGTTCTTGAAATAATATATCATATTCTGAAACAACTTTTTCTAAATTAGCTTGCTATTTAGCATCACAACTAGGCTCAAATACATTGGTTTTATCAAGTTTCTTTTCCTTTACAATCACCAGTAAAAATTGTTTGCATGAATTTACAATTCGTTTCATCTACCCTGAGTTTATGAGAGTATAATTATTCTTGAGCATATGAGCTCTTACAAAATATTCGATTCCATCTTTAACGAGTAGATACTTGTTCTTAGCTCTATAGAAAATAGCTTTTCTATCATACAAGTAAGGACTTCCTAAAACAATTTCACATATAACCAAAGGAACTATATCTAACTCAACCTCATCTACAAATGCTGACCCAAAAGAAAACTTAAGTTTACATTGTCTGGTCACTTGTGTTAGAAGATTGTATATTACAAAGCAATGGAACACATAAAATATTGCAGAAATATAAACACAGAAAACACATAAAACAAGAAAGACATAGATATATGTGGTTCACCCAGTTTGGGCTACGTCCATGGAGAAACAACTAGTCCTTCTTTTTAATATATTATCCAGCAAACTGAAGAGATACAACCTACAACAGATTTGCTGTAACACCCTCTTCGCTCTCAATCTCCTCTCTCTTCCTCACTCAGAATATAGAGATACATAGACACAATACAATTCCCTCATATATAGTGAGAGGTTTCCTTCTAGGGCAAAAAACCCTAAACTAAACATAACTTCTACCGTCAGATCATCTGCCTAATGAATGGCCTAGATTGACTAGAAAATACTAGACTTTTACAAGGCAATTTTACATCTATTTTTAGCTTCGGGGGTGCTACCCCCGAACCCCTGCCGAGGGATCGTTGGCCCCGAACCCCCCAACCGGGGGGAATTATCCCCCCAAGACCGTCGTGGGGGGGCAATTCCCCCCGCACCCCCCCCACGTGGAGGGGTGTACAGTCTTCTTGGGGTATACATCCGGCTGAAACCTTTGAATATAGAAGATAATCAGGCTCCACTCCCAACAACGTGTAGCTTTGCTTTATCACATAACCAACCTAATGGATATGGTTTCTTGTGAGGTGTGGTTAGTAATCCCAACTTCTTTACAATTGCTTGAGAAATTAAATTTACTTGTGAGCCACTATCAAATAAAGTATCAATCTTTTGATGATTGGAAATAACTCAAATATGAAAAAGCTCATGCCTTTTTCTCTCATTTTCTTCATTATCAGTAGATTGTGCAGAATTACTAGTAGATGCTTCAAAATTTTTACCTTTTATACCTGTGGCTGCGATTGTTGCTTTATCTCATGAGTCTGACCCCAAATCATTTTGAATAGCTGCAACATTCTTCTTCTTCTTGCCCTCGAATTTCTTAGGTTTCAACTCCGGATGCAGAATCCAGCAGTGTTCATCATCATGCCCATCCTTCTTATAGTGAGTGCATGAGACTTACTTTTTTGTACAGTGTTTGTCTTCCTTTCTTTCCATCTCTGTTTTCTTTTCTCCTTATTTTTGCTTGCAGTGGGTTTGGATGATCCCCCAACTTCTGGGTTCCCATTCTTACCTCTAGCTTCTAGATGCATAGCCTAAACGGATACCTCATCTATACTAGTGGGATTAAACATGAGGATAGTTTGCCTCATGTAGCTGTGTAGACCACCTATATACTTCAACAGAGTTTCGAGTGAGTCTAAAGAAATTCCTAGAATCAAAGCCCTTTTCCGAAATTCTTGGGTGTAACCTTGTACACTTTTCCCTTTCAATTGGCAAAGAGTTTGCCAGCTCATCATGGCTTGTTGCATATAGGCTAGTGGATAGAATTTCTTTTTAATTGTAGAAACAAATTCACTCTAGACAAAAGGAATCTTACCATGTTTCTTCATGTCAGCTTGTGTCCTGCCTTCCCACCATACCAAGGCAGTGCCTCCAAGGCGTAGGCTAGCTAGCTGAATCTTACTCTTGTCTGAGTTAACGCTTTGCACTCTGCAATAAACATCAATATGTCTGATCCAATTATCCAACTTCTCTGCATTCAACTCTCCATCATATATTGGTAAATCAAATTTAACATCTAATTTAATCAACGATGCCTTCTTTTTATTTTCAGGGCTATTAGGAGGTGTGAGAACTTTTTCTTCTTTCCCTTTGCCTTTAGAGTGGTCATGGAGGAGAGATTATTCTACTCCTTTGTCTTGTTTGGAGTTTGATGAATCTTCATCCTTACTTTTCCTAAATTCTCTATACATTTCCTCCGCCATTGACTTCATGGTCATAAAACTCTCCATGAACTGGGGATCTGATTCCAAGGGATTTTCTACTAACATTTTCTTCTGAGAATAGACTCTTCCAATTTCCGGGTTAGTTTAAGCCAACTCTCCTTCTCCTAATTTAAGCTTTGATCTAGTTAGCATTCAACAACAAGATCCAACACAAGCTTTTCTAACCTTAGTAACGTAGAGATCTGATACCGCTTGATCTGGAATTTATCCAGGATAAAGAATTAAAGGTATTACAGACTCATGTGCATGGATGTGCCTATGTTACCTTATGCAATGTGTTATCACCAAAATAGGACCCTGATAGGCTGTTGATCAGCCTATCTTAGTGTAACTATTTCAAACCAATCTTTTAGCTAAGGCTTAGCCTCCTTAGCCTGAGAGGGCTCTCTCAAAGGTTTAATGATTTTGATTAAAGATATGGATAGATGGCTAACTCTATGGTTTGTGATTGTATATGTTTATAGGTTGAAAGATGAAGGCTGGCTACCATTAGGCTATGGAGTCAAAGTATGTTTCAGTACCACAACAAGATCAGCTTAACATGAAGTCAGCGCATATAGAGTTTTTATGCATCAGAAAAACAAAGATACTATGCAAGGAAACACAGTTTATGAATACATGAAGGAAGTTAGAGTATCATTGATGAGTTCTAAGTAACATGTATTCATACCACTGCAAGTAAGTGAAAGAGGAAAGCCATGAGACAATATTAAAAACTCTCTTTGAATCCTGAGTAGTGAAGCCAAAACATTCTACCTATCATGGAAGTCAAGTCATTATAGAGTTCAAGTGCAGAAATGAAAATATAAAACAATGAAACATAGTTAGTTTATCTATGAAGGAAGTCAGAGCATCATTGATGATTTCTATGTATCATAAGTAAACACCACTGCAATGTAAGTATTGGAATATGCCATTAAAACAAGAACATACAAGAACTCTTCATGAATCTTGAGTTGTCTAAGTAGAAACTTGCATTAGGTTAAAAATAAACACAGTCTACACATAGAGCAACAACTGAGCCAAAAAGTCCCCAATCCTTTGCTAATTCGACCTCTTGCTCTATATATATCATTTACAATTAGGATTCCATCATCCCTCATCAAGATAATTCGAATTTTCCATCAGTGACACCTATTCTAACCATAAAACAAACCTTTAAATGCATTTGATAGCTAACTAGCAATCCTAGAGACCTAATACAACTAGGAGTGTAACTCCTTATTATGATTACAACAACCTTATCTAAAAATTTAAATGCATTCTTTGATATCTTCAACCTCATGAAGTCGAATTTGATGAAGCCTCCCACATTTTCACCTGACTGCTGATAACAAACCCTAGAAATTAGGGAACATGTTTCCCTGTTTTTAGGCTTAGGATCCTTGAAAATGGAACGTGGGATAGAGCCCTTATATTCTCCCTCATGACATATTTTACTAAACTGAAGGAGGTGTTTTTATTCCATGCCATCTAGAACTAAACCCTCTCTTGGTTTTTTAAAACACTTCTCCAGCTGTCCATAATTTGTCCTTGAAAAACACGTGTCAAACAGGAAAAATCTGTTCTTTGAAATTAGGGTCTCAAAGAAAGCTTATTATCTCCCAACTGAAAATACTTATGAATAAAGTGAGATAGGGTATTGTAGCTGGAGAGTTTATGAAGAGAAACCTCCTTCATAATTCCAAAATACCTTTTCTTGTGACCAGAAACTGATCTTGAAAAATACTGCTAAAACCAGAAGCTAAAGCTTGACTTTCAGCAGTTTCGTAGCGCAAGTTTAACCATAAATTCCTCCCACCTCAGAATGAATTTGAAGAAAATGAAAGTTTTTTTTTGTCTTTTAGCATGGTAGGAAGAAAAGCCTCTTTCATTTTTAAAAATTGAGTTCACAGTTGCTCAGGAACCCTTATGGAAGTTCACTAGTAAAAGCCGAAAACATAGACTTTTGTGCTAAAACAGGCTTTGTAGCGCGCTACGAAAACTCCTAGTTCAGTGATTTCGTAGCAAGTTTCAAAATTTTTTCAAAATGGCTAAACACATGACTTTCAAAACATGCTATGACATCTATAAAGTGTAGAACAAGGTTGTTGAACTTTATTTGATGATGGAAATGAGACTATAACCCTATGACTTAGATTCTAAAAACCATAAAAGCGACTTAACCACCATCTAACATTATGACTTAGGAACAAATGTAAAATGTAAACCTTGACACAAGCTTGACACATGGAAATAATGTATGATGTGGGACCAGTGATGGGCAAGAATGGAGTGTTGACCCTATTTGACCATACCAACAAGACTCTTTTCTAGATCTTAGACACTAAAGCAACCATGGAAAGACTAGACCAAGACTAATACCAATCCTTTGGAATAGAACTGATGCTCCGAATTTAGAAATCATTTCTTAAGTGATAACACAATGGATTGATAAGATTGCAAAATATACAGACACTAAGGCAGTTAGAGAAAAACATAACAGGAAAACATGTAAGACAACAAGTTTAGTAAGGAGTTCGCCTAATGCTCCTGGGCTACGTCTCTTGGTCCAGCTTTCAATGGTGGCCTCTATATTATGTTTTCAAGCAGAGTTTTTACAACAGTGAGATCAATTCAAGTCTCACTAAACATATAAAAATCAGTAGGACTGGAGTACACAGACTCTCCTTACTAACGACCTCTTATGGCCACAGTAGTGTGAGAGGCCTATGTCGAGGAGTTTGCTTGAACCTCTCAAGCCTTCTATGGAGTGCACAGACTCTTTGACTCTCTCTAGCTTTGTTTGGCTTGATGTTGCCTTCAGGTCAGCTCAGCTTCTACTCTCTGTTTTCTTCTCTTAGCTATCTTCGGCTAACTAACTCCTTTCTTTGTCGCTGCCTCTTACTATGTCTTTGTCAGTTTGTGGCTTTAAGCCAGTCTGTTCTTTGACTGTTTGTTTCCGCTTCCCAGCCTTTTGGTTTTGTTTCCTCTATCCATCTGAATTCCTCTACTCTGCATCATCATCACTGGGTAATGCCTCGCAGGGAGGTGGCCACCTATTTCCTAATGAAATGGGTGTTAGATTCCTTGAATCATATTTGAATGGCCGTTAATTTTGTTTGCTTCAAGATCACCCGCGAATCATGAATCGTTTACCAACTCATTATCCACGTCAGACTTCAAATCCCCTGTCATCTTGCTTTTTGACTTGTCAAATCCAGTCAGTCATCAGAATGCATCTCTGCCGTTGATCTGGGCCCCCCAGATCCTATAGTCGTCCTTCATATAAGGTGGCCAAGTTGCATGATGTTTACCCATCCGATGTGGGTGCTTTTCTCTCTCATCCGTCGGACGCGTGTCGCTCGATGTGTGGCATCGGGCGGGAACCAGCCAAAACTGCTTACCGCCTCGGGGCCTTTTGATATCCCACTGGTTTGGGGAATCCCACGCTACAGAACCGAATGCATCACTTTTCCAAATTTTATAGCGATTTTAGGTCCAGGTGCTTTGGGGCTTTCCTTCACTGAGGGGGACACCCTGCGATATGCAATTAGTGATTTAGTGCTAATCACGTATCAGAAAACCACCCACGTTTCTTATTTTGGCCTCTGGTTTTTCTAGTTTGTGCCAACGTGCATTACCATGGGCCAACGGTCTGCACGCTCAACCAAGGGTCCTCGTTAATCCTCTCTAGCTGCAATTGCCACTGTTACGAGGATTCCTTTTGATAGCTTTGATTTTTCTTGGACTTGAATCTTTTAGCATAATTTGAAAAAGTCATGAAAACTTTAGAGAGTGCTTTAGGATCCAATTCGGATCAATGTATAGCAGCCATGTTGGAATATGATCTGGAGATTAAACTCACAAAATTGATCAAGGGACAAGGTTTGGTGAAACTGATGGCGGAATCAAATCTAGATGCTCTGGACATAGATCTTATTGCAGCAATGTCGAAGGATGAGGATGATGGATTGCTCATTCAAGTCTCATAAATGTTTCTCCAAGCACCATGATATTCTGATATAGTTTATGTTGTTTAGCATATTTTGCCACCTCCTAGAATGTCAAGAAGCAAAGGTAGATCAAATCAACGAAATTATGCATTTTAAACAATTCTCTTTATTAGAAAGATCTAGGAGGGGTTCTTCTTAATTTTTTGGTCAAAGATGAAGCTCAACAGGTGATGCACGATTTTCATAAAGGTGATTGTGGCGGTCATTTGTTTTGGAAAACAAGAACTAACAAAGTGTTGAGAGCAGGATATTATTGTCCGACTTTATTTTGTGATTTGTATAAAACAGTCGTGAGCTGCCATGAATGCCAAGTTTTTAAAGGAAAAAGGCAGTTGCTTCCTCTTCCTTTGAAACCAGTTGAAGTAAATGCACCTTTCCAGCAGTGGGGACTTGATTTCATAGGGGAAATCCATCCTATATCATCAACACAACACTGATGGATCTTGACAGCTACCGATTACTTCACCAAATGGATTGAGGCCATTTCAACAAGGCAGGGTATAGATACGGTAATTATTCAATTTTTAGAATCTAATATCTTGTCTCGTTTTGGTTGCCCTCACAAGATCATAACAGATAATGCAACGACATTTAAGTCCAAGAAGATGTTGGAGTTTTGCAATAAGTACAATATTACATTGGGTCATTCCACAACATACTACCCACAGGGAAATCGATTGGCTGAGTCGTCAAATAAGTCCTTAGTGAATATAATCAAGAAAATGTTGGAGACAAATAAGAAGAATTGGCATCAAAATCTTGTTAATGCCTTGTGGGCCTACATAGTGAGCAATAAGAAATGCATAGGTGTGTCACCTTTTGGGTTGGTTTATGGTACTGATACAATATTTTCTACATCACTTGCAGTCCCAGTCATGAGATTACTACAGGAAGCTGACAGTGAAGAGGATGATATTCAGCGAAGGATTAATCAAATGATCCACCTTCAGCAAACAGGGGAAGAAGTTTCTCAAAATACTTTCCAGTTACAGGAAAAGATAAAGAATATCTATGACTGCAAAACCAAAGCAGACAAGTTTCAGTTAGAGGATGTAGTCTTGCGGTGGGATACATGGAATGAGGACAAAGGAAAGCATGGTAAGTTCGACAACCTATGGAAAGGACCATATAAGATCTCAACATATAGAGGACAAAATGCCTTTGTGCTCAAAGAAATGGATGGTCAGGATTGTTTAGGACAGCTAGTGAATGGTAGACTCCTGAAGCGCTACTACTTTTGAGGTTGTTCCCTAAAATTATGTCATTTTAATTGTATATACCATTTTACTTTTCCTTGCAAGATTTCAAGTACACCGTCATTTGAGCTTGGGGCCCGAAGTGAAGGTTATAAAGTTTGAATGATTAGTGTCAAGTTTGGTTGAGAGTCAATAGTCAAGTTTTGAGTCAGTTTGGTTGAGATTCAGTGTTCAGTTGTATTAAGTCATTTTCCACATTTTTTGGTTTTGACTGTATTGCCCAATTGATGAGGCACTTCATCTACGGTGTTCCTGACACCTCCAAGGAGCTGCCATACCCAATAAGGCCAATGTTAGTGTTAGTATCTGCATACTTCCATCGGGCATCAAAATTCACTCTTTCCATTTTCATTTTAGGAGTCTCATACTAAAAATTTTGCATCATTCCATTAGGTCATGATATACTGATCCACTGATGGTTTTTTTCTCTTCAGATCTTCCCTCATAGACTATACTTGCTGATCCTTCTTCAGATTGTCTTCAGTCATGGTTCATAATCAATCTGCAGTCCATTTCGTTAGGTCCTAGGGCATGATTTCATTAGGTCTTAGGGTTTCACCAAGGTCAAAAGTTTGATGTTGAAATGTAAATAATGGTCAACAAGGGTATGAGGATGATCAATAAATCAAGCATGATGGCTTGTAAGTCATAGTTACTAAAATCATTACCTTTTTTAAACCTAATGTAATTTTCACCTCAAAAAACATGTTTTTGAGGTGAAAACAGAGTATTTTAGTTTTTTTTTTTGTATTTAATATGTAATTTTAAGTTCCTATATGTAACAATGGATCTCAATTGCACCAAAGCATTTATACTTACTATAAGACAAACAGGCATTGTAAAATTCAAGTCAAGATTGAGCATTCATCCACCTGTCAAAAAAGTAAAGGGTCAGAAAATCAATAACAGTGACAAAAAAGGGTGAAAAGGTGAAAGTGACAAAACATTAGCAAAGACGGTTTGAGGAGCTAAAAATTAAATTCAAGCCTGTATAAATGTCTCCTTGCCTTCATATCTCCTTTATTTCCATTTAACCTCACATTGAGCAAACCCCAACATAAGTTTTTCTGATTTAAGGGTCGAATCAATAGAAATGGCTTGGCGCTGTGCATTTCCTCTTGGCATTGCGCATTCCCTCTTGGCGTTGCACGTTTCCTCTTGGCGTTGCGCGTTTCCTCTTGGCGTTGTGCGCTTCCTCTTGCCATTGTGCATTTACTTTGGGCACTGCGCGTTTGGCCAGTTTGACTCATATTCGCTCTTCGGCATTCCTAATACCTTCTCAGCCTTAAGAAAGTAAGTATCCTCTACAAAACATCATTTTCCCTCTCGTCAAAGTTATTTCCTCAATG
Source organism: Pinus taeda (assembly GCA_000404065.3). Classification (NCBI taxonomy): domain Eukaryota; kingdom Viridiplantae; phylum Streptophyta; class Pinopsida; order Pinales; family Pinaceae; genus Pinus; species Pinus taeda. The sequence continues at coordinate 10,452 of APFE030011857.1, forward strand.
TTTGAAGAGTGAAATCAAGATTGGTGTTAGTTTCATTTGCAAAACCCTAGTTTTTCTCTTAGCCCTGATTTTTGCAAGCAAGCTTCTCATTTTCCATAAGATACCTGATCAATACCCTATATTCCTTTTCAGAAACCTCTATCCCTACACCCAACAGACTTCCATCTACCTTTCCCTTTTCTTTTACCTTCCCAAACACTTCCATTCCCCTACCATTTACTTAGGGTTTCATAACAAAGACACCATGGCTAATGAAGAATATAGGCCACACAGTGAAGAATATAGATTAGATAGAGAGAGAAACATAGAGCAGAGAAAGCCTCATAAGGGAGGGAAAATTCACAGGTTTGAGCCCACAGCTCTCAAAGAGCTCCTAGCTTCTCTTATGACAGTGACAACCTTCAAATGGTTAGGGTGTTTTGAGTTTTGTGAGTAGGTCCAAGCAGTCCAGTACCACCCTGAGTTGACTAGGCTTTCACTAAAATTCAAGATAACCAAGTCACTCTTGCATGAAAAACCTTCACATTGTCTGCTGCCATCATATCAGCTGCCACTAGGATTCCAAAAGTTGGGGAAAAATGGTTCAAGTAGGGTGAGATAGAAGCATGTTTTTATGAACCATACATCAAACCTAGGTACAAAAGTGAAATAAAGGGCTATTTCCCTTTCTCATATCTCCTTGATAGATATTCACCTATGATGAAGATTATAATGAAGTATTTTTCATGTGAGGGTAGGTTCTCTAGGGTCTATTCTTACCATATCCTGTTACTTATGCATTTCACTAAGGTTAAAATGCTCAATATACCCTACTATATTTTTAAGAGTGTGGAGAAGATGGCTTACATTGCCCAGAGAAGAGAATACCAAGATCAAATGAAAATTTTATTTCGCCATTCCCTCATAAAGATCATAGTTCTTTATCACCTTAAAGATCTTAACGTTGCATGGGGTACATTTATAGCTAATCCCATTTTCACTCAAGTTTCCACTCAAGACATTCCATCATCATCTCATCCACCATCCTCCATCCCTCCATCTCATCCCATGCACAATTCATCCTCTTTTGATGATTCAGTCATACCATCACCTCTGTTATCACCATTCCATGAACCTGTTCTTTCATCTAACAAAAAACATGATAGTGGCAAAGAACAAAGTGATCAGGGTCAAAGGAGAAAGCCAGGAAGGGCTAATTTAGGTACTTTGGTGCACACTTATGAGAGAGGAAACATGCAAGTGTTTGCCCCACAGATTGTGGGAGGGGCCTTGCTCTCTTCATCAGCAAAGTAGGTACACAAAGGAAAGGAAAAAATGGTTGAAACAGAAATGCAAAAACAGGAAAAAGACCCCCATGAAACTGAGTAGGATTTTGATTTAGTGGACTTAGATGAGGAAGATGAGGAGGAAAACACCAAAATGATATTCAAAGATCAAGAAACATTGATAGGTGGGTTACAGGTGGATATACAAAGAGAAAACCCCATCATATATTATTATGAGTAGGAAATAGGCAAATGGATATGAAGCAGGAGCTTATGGAAGTTCAGCTCATCAAAGCTAAAAGGGAAGCTAAAAAGTTTAAAGTCCAACTTGAAGAAGCCTATGGTGACTATGGTGAGCCTATTGAGGAAAACATGCCCAGGAGGAGGTCTTGAACTAGAGGCCTAAAGCGAGCTTTGAAGCTTGAAAGAGAAAAGGAAGCTCAACTTGCTAACCAACTCACCTTAAATGAACAATTTGGCATAATGATGAATGAGAATCGGGAATATTGGCTTGAAAGGGATAACAATCATCTTGAGGAAGTATTAGCTAAAGCTAATAGAAATATAGAAGTTCGAAGAAAAATGGCCAAATACTATGCCATGAGAAACAAAATTGCTAGAGCCAAGCTCAAAAGGGATCATGCAAAAATTGAGGCCTTAACTCATCAAAAGGAGAAGGATAAGCTTGACCTATTGGTGGAGGCTTATGTCCATGCTTAGTCAGCTTCAACATCAACTATGTCAACCATTTTTGAAGGCTCTGAGCTCAGTTCTTGCTTTTAACATTTCCTATCTTTTCTAGTCAAATTTTATATCAGCAGCGTTGTCAAAAGCGTAGTGCCCTAAGCGCTGCACACTTTTTGGAGGCATTATTTGGGCGAATGGCCACCATCATTGGATTTAGAAGGCCAAATAGAGTTAGGATAACCATGTTTCTAGCCTTGGAAGGCAAAACCGGTTGGTGAAAATGGAAAAAACTAGCAAAAAATCACATTTCTGCCTCATTTTTGGACCAGGCGCTGTGCGTTTGACCAGTCTTGGGAGAATTCATTTTGGGAGGGTCAAATAAAGTTAATTTTGAAATATGAAGGTAAATATAGAAAATAGACAAGATAAGATTTCCAACGAGATATCCTAGGGTCGATTTGGACAATAAGAAGGCAGTCGAAACTCACCTTGAAGATGGTGCTACGCACTTCCTTCAAGCACTTCGTGTTTGACAATGGCGCTGTGCACTTGACATGCAACCAATTTTTTTCACTGTTTCTTTCATAAAATACTTTTCACCTCTGGGATTTTAGTTTTTCACTGATGTAATTCATGATGATTATGTAATTAAAGTGTATTTTTGGTTACCTAGGGTAGATACATCAGATGAATGGCTTAATTCGAATGTAATGAATCAATTTTCTTCATATTAGGAATGAGTCAGTTTGACCACCCTAGTCTTTAGCTATCAGTTCAGTATTGTGTGCAACTGCTCCTCCTCTCATGGATTCAACTCGTGAGGCTAGGATTAGTTGTTTTGAGGCCTATATCATGCATTTTATCAGTCATTGTGTGGGTTGGACTCACTTGGATGCTCAAAGCTTGATTGTACATCATTGTAAGCAGTTTGGCAAGGAGATTAATAAGAATTGCAACTATTTTTATGGGATCCCTATGGTATGGAGTTTTAGTACAGTTTCTTCTTTTGTAATTATGTGTTTATATGCTCCATGTATGCCATCATTCATTTCATTTCTTCTGGTTGAATTGTTTTCAATTTTGATAGGTAGAATCCATTGTATCAGTGCTCTGCCTTGGGAAATCATTCAACATTTCATGTTTTCTACTGTTTAAGAAGGATAGATGATTGTTACATGCCCTTCTTAGCTCCTCATTAGTCTTAAACACTTCATCCCATAAAGCCTAAAATTCTAAAGCCTATACCTACCTTGCCCCATAGAACACCCTTCATTTCTGACTTAATTTCCCAGACCTAAACTGCCCAGCTCCACCTGATCCAGCAAAACACCTACAAAATCTAATCAAAACTTTCGAGCTACTATGCCTAGCCTAAAATCCTTTACCTGATCCAGTCATCTTGACTGAGATCCTTATGGAGAGATCCCTCTCCTAGCCTAGTAGGGGTAGGTACTAGGCTAAGCTTGGTTTGTGGTTACCCTGGAATTGCCTCCCTTTAGCTTGAGGTCAATCTAGGTGATAAAAAGAACCATACACCAACATGTAAATCCATGCATGTCCAAACTAGCTAGGAAGTTACAATGCAAAATTTTACCTGCAAGTATTCCTACTAAAGCTCCCTGATCTTGTTCTTTTCCTTGAACCTTTCTTTCCTTCCTTTCCCTTTGCTTGCTTTTCCTTCCTTGATCCAAAGCTAGAGTGCTCTACGAAAACTCTAACTGACCAAGAGTGAGAGAGAGAGAATAATGAGAGAGCTCCAAACTTGAATTGGCTAAAGGTTACCCACTGATCCAAACCTTTTTATGAATGAGGCCTATATTTTCTTCATTTTCCATTATTTTCTTTCAATTTTTTCCTCACATGCAACCTGTGACATTTCACCTTACTTTTCTCCTAATTTCCTTTATTTTCATGAATAAATGTGCCAAAAATGCCTTTTTTTCCTTTTAATACCTTTGTCAATTTTTCTTAGCCAAAACACACATTGAGTGATGCCCACTAGGATATCTTTACCCAACATTTAACTTGGAATAAGTGTCCATTAACCGTGGTCTTATTTTGCCTTTATTAACTTTTATTACATGAACTTTTCACCATGGATGTTACAAATTGTGGCCTGTGGTCACGAACTTCTCACAATTCATAGTTTGTTGAAATTTGTTGGGTGAGATCAAAGTTGAATGAAGGTCCCCACGCAACCATGGATGGGCCTTGGAAGCGTTGGCTATTTAATTCTTGTCAGCTTAATGCAAGTTGCATCAGGAGACAATAATGCTACTCCAAAGCTCGGGACCCATAGTTTGTTATGGAACTGAAGCTAAAAATTGGCTAAAATGGTTATCTATATATATTATATGCGCCCTTTGTAAAGTTGGATCTCTTGAGGAGTGTTTATTTTGCGAACTTTAAATTTTCTAGTTGAAAGAATTAGAAGATGAGTTGTTCTCAATATTATATTTTCCATAAAAGTATCAGAGGTATCTGAAGATGAGTACTCCTTGATAGTTAATCCGAGAAGGATTTACGAATTACAATTATCAAAGCTTGTGTCAAATGAAACTATGTTCTCAGATATACTTGGTCTTATAAAAAATTGAGTAACTCAAATGATGAGGTGATCCATTTTGTTCTTTTGAAAATGTATCTGCAAATTTATTGGAGTTTAAGATCAATTGTGATCCAGGTGGATCTTCGAAAAGTACCAATGGGATGGTAAAAGGCTCAAAATTCAAAGTGGCATGATTTCGATAAACTTAGCATAAAATCAAATTGACTGTCATCTTGATTCCAACGGTGTGAATGGCACTCAAATCTGAGTTTATATGAAGAAGTTAGAGCAAGTCAAAGTTTATGTTTGACTTGGATAGGTGGCAAGGAGATGATGTGGAAGACACTCTCAGCGAATAGGGAAGCTCCAAGTGGCAAACTTCCATTCGTTCCACATATTGTAGATCACAGAAGGTAGAGATCGGCTGTTTCAAATCGTTCCTAGGAAAGAAATGTTGTGATGCGATAATCGCATATCGCAGTCGCCAAAGTAAATTGTTTCTAAAGCGGTCCTTGGTAGGATCCCAATTGTGATTGCGATATCACATATCGCGGATCAGAGGGGATCAAGTGCTTACGAATCAGCCCCAACAGAGTCTAGTTACGATGAAATATATCACAATCAAAGTTCCCAAAAGGGGAGAAATAGGATGGAGTGCCAACTCCGGTTCTACGCCGATTGTGATTTGCGATGAGGCCTAATGTGTTATGAACTATGTTTAATAAGCTGTTGGGTCTGCAGTTATCACAAGACACTTGATGTATGGGCCTTGGTTTGTCTGCCGATTGGAAATAGTGATGGGGGAAATGCTAATAGTAAAGGGCCACCTGGTTAAATGCACAATTAAAGAGTCTTGCCATGTTAAGTTAGGGTTGTTACCACGACCCGAGATCCTCAATATTAAATCAAAACCACCTGCTAACTTGGTCTATTGTTTAGAACAGCCCAGAAGTTGAGGGGTTTATCTCCAACATATATAAAGGACTATACATGTTGAAGAAATGTAGAGAGGACTGGAAAATTAGTTCAAAATCCATTGTGCGTAGTAGACCCTGACTTGGCAACAGGTTGGGACCTCGCCTTGAGCAGCTAGGAGGTTTCGAGAAGGTGCAGAAGGGTTGATTATCTGAATTGGGTGTTCGGATAGGCATATTTGCATGAATTTTCACCAGGATTTCAGTGGTACCATCTTTTTCTTAAGCTGGGCTCTCCATTCTTCGTCCATATTCCATCTTGGTGGTATAAGGATTGTAATTTAATGTTGCTTGTACTTTTATCTCTTTTTATTCCACTTAATGAATGAAGGCCTCCCCACTATTGAGTAGGGCCCGGAGATGTAGTCCAAATTTGACGAAATCTGTAATCAAATAATTGTGTAATGGTTTCATGTTTATCTTGTTATTTCCACATTGTTTTATGTTCTTTTAAGTTCCATGGTTAATAATCTTTGTTATATGTAATTTTAATGCATCTATAAGCAAAAAATCTTGGATCAAGTTTGGTATCAGAGCAGGTCTTTTTTTATGCGAATTGCATCAGTATATGCTAACCTGGAACAAGCTGCGAAAAGGTGAAGGAATGCTTAAGTCCTTTTATCCTGAAGTAGGACATGAACAACGAAGAAGAAACATGGAAAATGAACAAGCTCATTGGAAAGAGGAACAAAATTTCCGCAAGGTATTCTATAATATGGCAGAGAAAGTGGACAAGATGTTTTTAGAGTATGAGAAGGAACTTGGGCATGAGAAGGAAGATGTTGATGATAATAGATCAGAAAATCATGAAGGTGGTGGAAAAGAGCCTCCTCCCTCTCCTTCTTCAACTGATAGTTCTCATCACTCTAATCGTGATTCCAAATATACATCTAAGAAACCATTCTTCAAGCTAGGTGTAAAGTTCGACCTGCCCATGTACAATGGAGGGTGTAGTGTAGAAAACTTAATAATTGGATAAGAAAAATAGAGGTTTACTACTTGATCCAATAGATCGAAGAAGGTGAGGCAAAGGTCTAGTTAGCATCTCTTCGACTGAGTGGCACTGCTCTCATTTGGTGGGAGAGCAAGTTGCAGAAGGGCAACAAAAGGTCGAGTAACCTTCTTTCCTCTTGGTCTAGTTTTATTTCTACATTGAAAGACCAATTTTACCCTTTGGGTTATAAACAAAAGGTACTAATGGAATGGAAATATCTAAGTCAAGGCAAAGGCAAAAATGTGCAAAGCTTCACTGAAGAATTTCGAAAACAAACATTGAATTTGGGCATCTCATTAGATTCGCCCAAGACTGTAACTAAGTATGTTGGTGCGCTACATAGTTACATAAGAAATTCGATGTTATTGTTTGAGCCTACTACAATTTATGCAACCAACGTAAAGGTGATTCATCTTGAAAGTCAAGGCAAGAATGACAAAGATGATCAAGCCAAGAAAACAACGTTCAACCATCAACATGGAAAATTCCAATAGAAAGGCAAGGGAAAGGCTAAGAAGACCATCACATCCAAGAAAGAGGATGGAGAAGCACCATCTTGCATGCATTGTAAGAGAGAAGGTCATGACAAGGACCATTATTGGAAGCTACATATGGAGCTGAGACCAAAGAGATTCAGTGGAAAGGGCAAGCAGAAGACAATGGCAACAATGTAGAATGACCTTGGATCAGATTCCACAATGAGACATTAATCACAGCTGTGGGTGCAAAAGGCACTCCTTCTGTTAGTAATAATTCTGATTCAATGGAAAGTAATAGTTATTTGAATTAGCCTGTAAGTAATGCACGAAAGAGAATTGAATTATTCCACATCAGAGTTATTGTAAAACACACAAAGTTGGAAACTCTGTTTGATTCAGGTTCCCAAGAAAATTTAATCTCAGAGTCCTTAGTGAAAAATTTAGGCCTCGAAACTAAGCCTCATCCGAGACCATACCCACTTGGTTAGGTAAGCAGTAAATAAAAATTACAAGTAACCAAGCAGTGTAGGCCCATATTTGTTATTTCTTCCAAATTAGTTGATGAGGTAGAGTTAGATGTTGTGCCTTTGGATATCTATGGAATTATCTTGGGAAGTATGTATCTATATGATAGAAATATAGTTTTTTTTAAGAAGAAATAAATACCACCTCACAAAGGACGAGGTGGAACATATATTCAGAGCTCATCATACAAAAGTTAGTGCTAGCCTTGTCAATGCAGGACAAATTAAATGACTAGTTAATTCCGGTAAACTACGCATGCTCATGGTAGTGAGAGCGAAAGAGGCTAACACAGCTGACACTTTCAAAGGTTGTGATCCTGATCATAAGAAAGAATTGTTTGAAATTATTTCTAACTATGATGGGTTGTTTCAGGAACTGATAGGATTGCCCCCAAAACAAAAACTCCAACATGAGATCCATTTACAACAGGATGTTCCTTTACTGAATATTGGCATGTAGAGGACGACTTCTATTGAGATGGAGGAGATCAAGAAACGAGTGCAGGAATTGCTAAATCAAGGGGTCATCAGAGTGAGTTCTTCTTCGTGTGACTCATTGATTGTGTTGGTGCCAAATAAAGACGACACATGGAGAATATGCGTATACTATAGGGCGCTAAACAAAATTATGGTGAAGAATCGATACCCTCTCCCTCACATTGATGAGTTATTAGATCAGTTGAAAAATTTTGTCTATTTTACAAAATTGGATTTGCATAGTGGATATCACCAGGTTAGAGTTGCAGAACAAGAAATTTGGAAGACTACATTCAAAATTAAACAAGAGTTGTTCGAATGTATGGTGATGCCATTTAGACTGTGAAATTCTCTGGCCACATTTATGAGGGTAATGAATGATCTGTTTAGGTCTTTTCTTGATAATTTTGTGCTTGTATATCTGGATGATATTCTTATTTATAGTAGGACATGGGATGAATATGTATGTCATGTGAAGAAAGTGCTTGATGTTTTGAAAAAAGAAAAATTGTATGTAAAGTTGTCAAAGTGTGATTTTGGGAAGACCTCTCTGGTTTATTTAGGTCACATAGTCAGTAATGGGAAATTGAAAATAGATCCCTCTAAAGTAGATGTGATTATGAAGTGGTTTGAGCCCACAAATGTTACAGAGGTCCGAAGATTTTTTAGCATGAAACTGTATTGGAGAAGGTTATTTATGAAATTCTCTGTTATCTTAGCCCCCTTACACGCATTGACAAGTGTGAAGAAGGCCTTTCAGTGGGGAGGAAAACCATAGAAATCCTTCGACACGCTGAAAGAAAAGATCACCATAGCACCAGTGCTTACCTTATCAGACATTCAACATCCTTTTGAGATTGAAATAGATGCCAGTAGATATGCCATGGGCACTGTATTGATGCAACAAAGGAAGCCTGTATATTACCATTAAGAGACTTTCTCCCAGGTTGTTGTGAATTATCCCACGTATGACAGGGAGTTGTATGCCTTGGTTCAGAGTGTAAAGAAGTGGAAACACTACCTAATTGGCAAGGAGACCATCATCCATACTAAACATCAGCACTTGCAGTATCTTCATTCATAGACCAAGCTTCAACAAGCCCATCATTTCAGATGGATAGGATTCCTCCAAGAGTTTCATCTGGTAATCAAATACAAGAAGGGCGTCATCAACAAAGTAGCAGATATTCTTTCTCGCTCCCCTATTTCTTCATCTGTAGTTTTGCAAAATGCTTATTTATCGTTAGAAGGTTATGTTGAACAATATGCTAATGATAATGATTTTAAAGAGATTTATGCAAAACTGACTCATGGATCACAAGTGGACAATTATTATTTGTAGGGATCACTATTGTACCACCTTGGAAAACTGCGCATACCCATTGATGAAAGGGTACATGTAATCCGAAAGGCTCATACCTCTCTTGTTTCTGGTCATTTTGGGGTTGAAAAAACTTTATGCCATTTACAGAGGTTTTGTTTTTGGCCTGATATGAAAAAAAATGTGACTCTCTTTGTAAAGGGTTGTGTGTTGTGTTTTGTTTCAAAGCCCTCTAATAGAAAACTTGGGCTCTACACACCACTCCCTATTCCAGGTCAACC
>APFE030011857.1:20952-44269 GCA_000404065.3 Pinus taeda
TGGGTCCTTGGAAGAAATAAGGGTAGATTTAGATAGGAGGGCAGTCAAAAGAAAAACAGGACAATTAGGGTTTGCTAATTCAAGTGCACCCAATTCAAATGAAGAAAAAATGTTAGGATTGCTAGGCTGGGTAAGTAGTGTAAGGTTGCAGAAGTAAAGGTGTCATTACCATTTGGCTTATCAAAGAAGGACTCATCACATTCAGGGTATTGGCACCATGGCAGAGGTTTGATGACATAACAATGGAAGCATGTCTAATTTCCCCATTTTCCCCAAACATCATATATTAACATTCCCAAGGACCTTGGGATCTGCCCAAGGGTCCTATTTCACTTCATTCCATGACAAGTACCAAGTCCAATTATGAAGTTTACTCAAGGAAAAGAAGCCACATTTCTTGTGTAAAAATCATTATTCTGAATTCCACTCATTTTCTATCTCTAAGTTTTACTTCTTAAAGCTTAGCACTTTCCCCTACATATTCACCTCACAAAGTCATATTAACAACTAATGTATTATTTAGCTCCCTAAGCATTCCCTTTCCCTAATTCTACAAAAACTATATAAAAATCCCAAAAAATCTATGTAAATACCCTCCCCCTAGCAATATAGCTATACAGTCATGTCTTGGGGAATATTAGTCCATCAGGGACTAATATCAACCCTCCTTCACTACTCCAGACTATGGGTTTTAATAAAAAACTTTGGTTAAAAAAATAAAATCCTATAGCTCCCTCCCTCATAAACCCCTCTTACCTTTTCCGCGCTAATGTTTTGGTTTATAATGTTGTTTAATTAAACATTTATAAACAGGCGCATACATTATACCCACTAACCCTAAGTCAAAACCCACCCCGCTCGCATTTTATTTAACTTGTTATTTAAATCGGGCGGGTCCCCCTGTCTTAAACTACTGTCGCATCACATCCACCGCCAACCGTCCGATCGTCGGCCCCACAGATCTAAAGGTGGGCGGTCAATATCACAAGAGAATGGGCAGAAGTTTAGCGTCCGGGGGATTGGCGGTTTCACCGCCGTACCCCCACCACGCGTCGATCTCCTGGGTTGTTTGGAGCCCCCCCCCTCTTACCACTTAACACTCAAGGGTGCTCTGGGGAAACCAGAAACCGCCTTCCTGCCCTGTTACGTCATACCCACGTCACCATGACGTCAGTGCCCGCGTTCCCCGCCACCGCTCCACGTTGCCTCCACATCGTCCATCCGCGTCCATGCCCCACCACCGTGTTGCCGCCATATGGTCACCCACGTCATCCGCCACGTCACCCTACCATACCCGGGACCCACCGATGATGTCATGCTGATGTCATTGCCAAAAAGCACCAAAAGCGCCAAAAAGGCCTATTTTCACATAAAACCACGCGAAAGAGCCATTTGTATGTCATTTTCACCACTCATTTCGAAGCGCTGTGCATGCTTTTACAACGATTTGCTGCCAAACTTGTGATTCAACCGTTCGAGCTGCCACCACCTGCTGAATTCAAGTTGATTTCTTGCCATTGTACCAATTCAACGCCCTCGGAGCTGCAAAAACCAGGTATTTGCCTGCAGTCGACCTATTTCACCCTTGTTTATTCCATTTTTCTCCTAATTTCCTGCAAAAAATCTCTACAAGCTCCTCACAGTTGAATTATCTACTCAAAATTGCCTAAAAATCCTGGTAAAGTTCCGGCACCAACAAAACTCGAAAAACCTGAGCCCTCCTACATAATTCACCGTTAAAAAGTGATTATAAAGCCTGAGCCTGCCAACTAAAGTGCATACAACTGTGCATTAATCCCTTACAAGAATTCCCTTTGCAAAACCCTAGCTACTTAGCTCAAAACATTCTGGTTTTCCACAGAGTGCCCCACAGTTCATCAGCCCTGTAAAAAGTATTTTTGAACTCTGAAAACTAGTCACTCCCAAGTACAAATTCAGTGTGCAGTCTTCATCCTTTTCACTAATCCTAAGCTCAAGTATTAATCCAGAAAAGATTTCAACATGGCCACTCCATCAGCTCTAGATGTTGCTCCTATCAATCCACCCAGTAAGGAGCTTGAAGCAATGCCTTTAGTTGACAATGATTTCCTCATTCAGGATTTTGTGGGAGAGAGGAACCACTTGCAGACCTTCTGCCAGCTGAGGAATAGCCACTTAAGCAACAGTGACATGTATGGCATCTGTGAGTCAAATTTTCCCATCTATTTCTTGCCTTCTGTGAATATCTTTCCTAAAATAATTCACCTCTGTGCTGGGAATTATGACCAAAAACTTAGAGCTGTTAAGTCTCCATTTGGGAGCATACTTTTTCACATTACTCCTGATTCCATCAATCAGATGCTCAATTTCAAGCAAACCCAGCTTCTCTACCCTTTTTCCATAAAATACTTGTTGGATGAAGGCTCCAAGCTCTCTAGCACTGAGATTGCTGCAATTGCCAAAACTTTCATGAGAGCAGACCGCCAGCCTACTGGGCCACCTCCTTTCCTCTATGCAAATTTCAATGAGGTAGGCAAGCTGCTTGTGGACATGATGTCCTCTGTGCTGGGTTTCTCCACAAATGAACATATTGATGCAACAGTGTTAGTCCTTTTGTCTGCATATAGCCTTGGGAAGCCCCCTGCTATGAAATACAACTATGCCAAGTTTATTGCTAATAAAATACATGACCAACTGGTAAAGCTGAAAAGAGAGGCAATATGCAAATATTCTTCATTCATCTATCACCTGTTCATGTACTATTAGACAAATTGCTTCCAATGCCCTATCAAAAAGATGGATTCACAGGGTGAGAGGAGGTCTGTCATCTTTTGGTCTTCAGTTTTCCATCAAGTCCAGAACTCTCCTTATTCCTACTGTGAATTCGTTGATCAGTTTGTCTATCCAGTCACATACCTCTTAAAAAGAACTCCTCCTGCTAGATTGTCAAATGATATACAGAAAATATTACAGTTGTCTAAAAATTACAAAGTAGGTGATTGGTATCTATACCAAAATCACACTGTTATTAGGCTTTATGGCTGTGAGCTCTGTCCTTACAGGCTCCCAAGATATGTGCCTATGAGATTGTTTGCCTTGGAGTACTATAGGCAACTCATCAATTCTGATCTTACACATTTTCATAGTGCCAAGAAGAAAGCCAACCTGAGATTCAGAGACCATTTAGGCCCCTTCATCATGAACAAGAAAGATGGTTGGCAAGAGGCTGATCAAATACTGGGGCAACAACTTAAACTTAAAAGGAGTTTCTGGTGGGTCCCTTATGACCCTGAAGGCTTTATCAATGCTAGAAGAGTCAAATATAAGCTGTTAGCCTATAAGCATTGTCCATATCCACAAATTGAACATTTGCCAACCGAGATGAATGGGTTCCAAGCACATTAGTTGAGGAATTAACTCAAGAAGAGATAATGGAACAAAATGTAAAAGACTTAGAAAAAACTCTTGACTTGGATTCTTTTTCAGCAGGTGACATTCAAACTACCAATCCAAGTCGGAGAAGGCACATCCACTACTACAGTTGCACAGACCGTCCAACAGGCATCTACAACAACAATAGCCCCAGCAAAAGGAAAAGAATTGATGGATGTACAACAGGAAACAGAGGCAGAACAGCCCAACACTTCAAAAGATCAAAGTTAAGGGCAAGCCCCTCTATAGCAAGCTGAAACATTGCAAATTCCAGTTTTGCAAACTCCTCTCAATGAGGAGAGAGGTAAAAAACGTGATAGAGAGGAGCCCACACCTTCAAGTGGGTCAACACAGCAACCAGAGGCCAAGAGGCAAAGGGTTGATCCTCTGGCTGAAGAAGAACACATCAGTGAAGAAAGGGCAGAAAGCCAAAGCAGAGAAAGAGAATCCAGCCAGCAAACTGCTACTAGTTCATTCCAGCAGGAACATGCTATGCAACAAAGTACAAAAGTGTCCTCTTCAAGGCAGCAGGGCAAACAACCAGCTGGTATCAAAGGGGCTTTTATGGAGATTAAGGCACAAAATGAACTCTTGAGAGTTCAACTGTATGATTAATTCTTAAAGACAACACCCTCCAAGCAACAAAGATTGATGGCAGCCTATGATATAAAGGAGGACAAGATGATTTTTACTCATTTCAAGCCTAAAATTCCAAAGCCCAAATCATCTGCAGACTATACAAAGACAAATCTAGAGGTCCTATCCAAGAACATACATCCCATGGATGAAATAGAATTGCACAAACAGACAGGGGAAATGGTGTATGCCACACTTGCAGACAGGGCCATGCTGGCCCATCAGTTAAAAGAGTCACTGAAAAATACAAATACATAGCTAGATTTGGAAAGGATGTCTTCTACTGCTAAGGATAACAGAATAAAAACTTTGGAAGACATAATCATTGATCTAGGACATGATCCTAAAGATCCAAAGGGTATTAAGGCCCTTATGAAGAAAAAGGAGGATGACATTGCTGCACTTAGAAAGCAGGAAAAGCTGCCTCCAACCATTCACCCTCAAACAACAGAACTTGCACAAGAAAAGCAAGTTGATGAGGCCATGGATCTTGTTCTTAAGATGAATCAGAGAATATTACAAATGGAAGCAGAATTGGAAAAGGCATTGCAAGACAAGCAAGGGGAATCAACCTCCCAACCCCCTCAAACATCTACAACTCTTGGCTCTGTTCCTCCTACACAAGCAGCAGCAGTCCCTCCTGCTATTCCAGCGCCTACCACAGCCACATCAGCTACAGAAGCAACAACAGCAACAACAACAGAATCATAATCAAGTATGAGAATGGAGGACTTAATGAAAGCTGTCAAGGAACTTGAAGTTCAGGTGACAGAAATTAATGAAGCCAAAGAAAGACTGGCCAAGCTAGAGGCCAACTATGATAAGTCCAAAATGACAGTGGCAGAGAAGCAAAGAGAGATAAAGGCCTTAGAAACCAAAGTGAAAGCCTTGGAAAAGGAATTGCTTCTGGGCAAAACTCTGGCTGAAATCAAGAAGATTATATGGGCCAAAATTGGCCAATCAATCCATGACCAATGGAAGTCAATACAGGCAATACATGAGCAAACTGAACTAATAGGCATAACTTATGTTGAAATACAGAAGGCCAGAACAGCACTGGGAATTATGCCTGAGCAGGCTAATAAAATGATACATTTCCTCAATACTCACACTAAGGAAGAATTGGCAGCACTGGATATAAATAGTAGAACAGACACTATCCTGACAGCCAAAAAAGTGCTGACCTTAAGAAATTTCACACAGACTCTAGAAAGGAAATGTCAGGATATGAAGGCAGAAATAGATGATTTCAGGGCAAAGATAACAACATTGCAAGATAGAGGATTGCCTAGCCTAGTGACTGGCACTGGACAACTGCTGTCATATGATCAATACATCACAAGGATCAACAATTATGTTGAAAATTAGATCACAGCATCCACCAGCTCCACAGAAGAAGCAGGCCCTCCCTCTGGGCAGTCTCTGTATGACAAATTAGAGAATTTGTTTTTATTGAGCATGAGATTAATCATCTTTTTGAAGTGCCTCCAAATTTCTACAGATATACTGAAGCAGATGAAACGCTCATAAAAATAAGGAGACATCAGCTACCTCCAGCTGATTGGTGGCAGGCAATGCTGGAAGTACTGCCCAGGTGATTCAAGTATATCCTTCTTTTTTGTCAAAATTCAGATCTCAGTCACAGTATAGGTCAACAGAGAATCAAGCACGCAGGTATCCCCAGAAGCATCAGTACAGTGACTCATCAAAGCACTCAGACAACAGGCTCAACAAATGCAGATTTAAAGACGTAGCTACATCCAACTTTGCTGATCCAAAAAGTCAAAGTTTGTCTGACAGAAAGACAGCTGCCATATCAATATTAACTGCTATAGTTATTTCTTTCATTTACTTTTGTAAGAGAGTTGGTGATGTAATTTATTACACAATAACTCACTGTCTAGATATTTTGTATCCTATTTTTGTATATATATCCCCTCATAGAACGAATTGAGGGTCGGTTGTAGTGAAACTCTCTCATAAGAGCTGCATTGTATATTTCAGACTTTTTGCTAATACAAATTGCTGGTGGTGTTCCTGGTTCCTATACTGTCTGAAGGTGGAAATGAAGGACTGTATTATCTTGCAGAATTCCTGTGTCGTTTAATATAACAATAAGTTATTCTGAACCATGTTTTTTGTCTTTCTGTGTATGCAAATATTCACATATGTTTCATAATCATAGTAACAGGGAAAAAGAATAGCTTAGGATTTGTTTAAATACACCTTATGCTCAATCTCTGTTTCTAATATGTTTTCTTCAGGATTAGCCATGGATATGAATTCTTAATTGCTCATGTTTAAACTAATTCTCTCACTGCGAATATTTTTAAGGAATTCTTAACTGCTCATAAACAATACTCTCATTTCCTCCCCTATTAGCATAGTGAAAGATTCTCAACTGCCTTTCACTCACTAATTCCATAACTCCACCTAAACTTGAAAAATTGTTCCACAGATGCCTATCTGGCTTTGCAACAATACCATTCCCTCATAAACATACTTCAGCAGTACACAGTCATGAACTCCATTGCCCAATGGCCCAAACTGTTCTGTAACTCATATCTCAGCTCTGTTTGAGTTCACCAACCAACCAAATCTAAAACAAAATCAGTGCACCATAACTAGCCTAAAATCACCCACAAACAACGCTAAATTATAAAGAGAGAGCCCTCTCTGGTTGCAGGTAGGCTAGGACCTGTAACTAAAAGATTGGTTAGTGGTTACCTCGGTTGTATTCCCTTTAGGAAGCAGGGAACAACCTGAGTGATAACATCATTGGCGACTCCACTGGGGATCTTAGTTTCAAAATTGCCACTTGGAAGGAAACAAGCTTCCTGTTTTTCAGATAAATCTCTCCTGGGAAGTATCTCTAAAAGCTATGATTATAAGCTTCTCATAAAAAATTAAGAAAACAAACTCAGAAGCTGGCTCCAAAGAAGAAAACTCGTTAAACTAGGTCAAACCCTAACCCTAATCCGCCAGCTGTTTTTGAAAACCCAAATTTAATTCCTAAGATCCTTAAGAAACAAGAGCAACAAGAAGAGTTCTCTGATTCAAGTGCTGAAGTAGTTCACCAGAGTTATATTCCTACCCCTGCAAAAGTATCAGTTCATCCTCATATTACCCCCACTTCTCCAAGCTCTTCATCCACTTCCCAAAGTAGCTTCCCAACTCCTCCATCCACAACACATCTTACTCCTGTTATCCCTGTTGTTCCAACCGTTCCACTTCTTCTTGCTGTCCCTTTTATCTCTGCAAATATGGCTAACAGGTATGCCCCTTTACACTTGCCTGCAAATCCAGGGGCTATGCCCCAAGATTATCAAAGCAAGATCACTTACTTTGATGGTACTGGTTCTTATACAACCCAACAACACACTAAGAAAATGCAGGACTATTTTGAAAATTATGAAATTGATGACGAAGATGTAAGGATGAAAATTTTTGTACAAAGTTTAACAGGGGATGTAAGGACCTGGTTTAGGTCATTAGCTCCACATTCTATACTCAATCCTAATGCCTTATACCTAAGCTTCTTAAATAGATGGGAAAAGAAGAAAGACCCTTTACACATACTAACTGAGTATGATAATTTAAAAAGGGGTCCACAAGAAACAGTTCAAGATTATTGTGCCAGATTCAACAATGTATACAACGCCATTCCTCAGAACCTGAGGCCCCCACCTGACTTGGCCTTGATCAAATTCCCCGATGGTTTCGATTCAGATATGGCATATCAGTTAAGAGAAAGAGCACCCCCAAGTCTGGCAGACATGCAGAATATAGTTGTCAGTGTGGAGGCGAACCTGATTGCTAAGAGAACCAGAGCTAAAAATGAAAGGAGAACAACATTTAAAGAGGAACCCTCAACTTTTGAGCAAAAGCTAGATGCAATCATGAAAGGTATGGAAAGGTTGGGAGATAGAGTTGAGACCATTGAGAGAAAGTCCTCTTGGGAAGGGCAAACAAGAAACACTACTAGGAATCCCAATTTTAGGAAAAACCAAAACCAAAATGCCAGGAGGACTGGTCCTGATCAGAATATCAGATCTCCATTTCAAGAAAACTATGTAGAGGCCTCAACCTCTAATGAACAAGTAGAAGATCCTCACATCAATCTAATGGGTTTGGACAGTGAACAACAAGTATTCCTAACACAACATGATCAACAAACCCAAGAATACAAACAATTTCAAACAAGATCTGGTGAGTCATTTGAATTCAGAGAAGGGTATGATACAACAGTCTATGAGGTACATAAACAATATAAGTTAAGGAGCAAAACCATAGATGTGCCTGAAACTACCAAACCAACACATGCCAAACTGCCCAAGAAATCTAGTAATAAAGCTGTCTCAACAAAGTCCTCAGATAAAAAACCCCAAAGAGAAGTCACAGTGGAAGATGTATCTGATATACAACCTTCAGTAAATCCCTCATCTACACCCCTTCTTCCAACAGAAATCTTGAGCAAACCTCTAGAAAACAATCAAAATTCCAACATACCTCAAAACTGTGAAACTGGCCATGAGAAGGTCACCCAAAACCCAACAGAAAAAGAAAAATTTGCTGCTCAAAATGTAAAAGTTCAGATGGAAAAGCCTTTCAATTTAGAAACAGAAATTGGCAAGCTGAAAATAGCCATTCCTCTTTTTGAACTATCCAAACATGAAGTTTTTAGACAACAAATCAATAGGTCATTACAACTACCAAAGAATAGGGATGCAGTTAGTATTTTGGATGATCAGTCAGAGCTGATTTTTGGCTCAGAATTCAATGGCAAATCAGTGGATGGAGGTATCCCTCCATTTTATGTGAGACTAAACATTCATGACAAAGTGCTACACAATGCCATGTTTGACTCAGGGGCCTCCCATAATCTAATGCCCAAATCAGTAATGGAGAAACTTGATCTAGACATCACAAGGCCTTATAAAGACTTGTTTTCATTTGATTCTAGCCAGGTAAGATGTCTAGGCCTTATCAAGGACCTTTGTGTATCCCTAGTCCAATATCCAGCTAAAACAATTTTAATGGATGTGGTAGTAGCTGACATTCCACCCAAATATGGTATGCTTTTATCTAGATCATGGGGTGCCAAACTCCAAGGATCTCTGCAATTAGACATGTCATATGCCACAATTTCAGTCTTTGGCCAACCAAAAAGATTATACCAAGAAACACTGATGAAATATGTGGTCAGCAGTCAGGAGAAGCCCCAAAATTTCCCAATCTACTCCATTCATTCAGACATGGACTCATTTATATTGTACAATGCTGATATGTGTCCCAAAAATGAGGTCAAGCTCCTAAAAACAACAGAAACCAGGCACATAAATGAATAGTCCACTGCTCAAGACCAAAATATCATTGATGTGATTAACACAACAAACTCAACTAATATATCACATGAATCACCAGAGCTAGACATGCCCACTAAACAAATCTGTAAATCCATTGAAAGAAACATTAATCAAGAGATCTTGTGGTATTTAGAATTTGATGGGTCAGTGAACAAACTAGGAGCAGGGGCAGGAGTTTGGATACACAATACTCAAAATGACCATGCTCTAGGTCATGCATATAGGCTTAACTTCAGATGTACAAACAACATGGCCGAATATGAAGCCCTTTTGCTAGGTCTCAAACGGATTAGGAGTCTTGGAGTGACCAAAGTTTCCATTTTGGGTGATTCAGATCTAATTATACAACAGATAAAAGGAAGTTTTGTCACAAATGATCTCAGGCTAAGGTCTTACAGGATAGCAGTAACAGATTTACTCAGCAGCTTCTTGGACTTTCAGCTCACCAAAATACCTAGAAGCCACAATTTACATGCTCATAGTTTGGCAACTTTTGCAAGTACTCGTAAACTTCCTTTTGGGCCTAACCAGCAGTTCACTGCTGAGATTAAACACAGGCCTGCTATCCCAGATAATGTAGACAATTGGCAAGTATTTGAGAATGATATTCAGATAAATAAATTTTTGACCATGAAAGAAGAATTCTCAAACTTAAACATAGACACAAGCATTAGGGATGATCAATAGAAAACTGAGAAACTTGAGACAAATATATCAGCTGAAACAACAAATGTGATGTTACATCCTACAACCTTTGACTCTGCCAATTTACAGAAGCTAGAACAAGCAGATTTTGATAAAATCATTGAAGAAGAATCTGAAGTAATCCAACTAAAGGATAATTTCCTGCCTACAGGTCTTACTCCTTTAGAAGACATTTTTGATTCAAATGACATCCCTAAGAAACCAAAGATGCAACCCATAAATGCAGAAATTGAGGAGTGTAATATTGGGACCACTTAAAATCCCAAAATGATAAAGCTTTCTAGAACCTTACCTCCTGATAAGAAATCAGAATATATTGAACTGTCTAAAGAGTTTCAAGATGTGTTTTCCTGGAGTTATGAGGACCTTAAATCCTATGATACTTCAGTTATCCAACACACAATACCCCTGAAAGAAAACCAGAAACCCTTTAAACAGAAGTTGAGGAGAGTGAATCCAGTCCTTCTTCCCCTAATTGAAAAGGAAGTAAAACGAATGTATGAAGCTGGAATCATTGCACTTGTAAGATTTTCTGAATGGATTTCAAACCTGGTACCCACAAGAAAGAAAACTGGGGAGATAAGACTTTGTGTTGATCTGAGAAATTTGAACAAAGTCTCTCTCAAAAGCCACTACCCCTTGCCAAAAATGGATCACATCTTACAGAGGGTAGTGGGAGCTTCAAGGATCTTACTATTGGATGGTTTCTCAGGATTCAATCAAATTCTAGTTCACCCAGATGATCAGGATAAAAAAGCGTTTACTACGCCTTGGGGAACCTTTAAATATGTCAAAATTCCTTTTGGACTCAAGAATGCTGGAGCCACATTTCAGAGGGCAATGGAAATAACCTTTGCTAAAGAAATCCATGATTTCTTAGTCATATACCTTGATGATCTCACAACTTTCTCAAAATCAGACCAAGAAAATTTAAAACATCTCAGACAAGTGTTCTTAATTTGCAGAAAGTATGGTATATCTTTGAACCCAAAGAAATCACTATTTGGCCTGGAAGAAGGCAAACTCCTAGGTCATATAATTTCAAAAGATGGCATAAGAATTGACCCTGATAGGATTCAAGCTATCCTTTAGGTCCCTCATCCAAGAAACATCAAAGAATTACAAGCTTTTTTAGGAAATATTAATTTCCTAAGAAGATTCATTCCTAACTTGGCTGAACTAATAAGATTGTTGAACGACATGCTCAAGAAAGATGCCAAAGTCAAATGGACAATAGAAGCCAAACAGGCTTTTGAGGAGATCAAGATTGCTTTGACAAAAACACCTGTTCTCACAAGTCCTAGATTTGATAGAGACTTTATAATTTTTTCCTTTGCATCTGAGCATACAATTGCTGTTGTCCTATTACAAAAGGATGACTTAGGATGTGAAAAACCCATTGCTTTTTTCAGCAGAGCCCTTAGAGATGCCCCACTCAAATACCAGATCATGGAAAAGCAAGCATATGCCCTTGTCAAGGCCATAAAAGATTTCAGAGTTTATATCCTATACTCTCACATAGTTGCATATGTTCCCAATGCAGTGGTCAAAGACATTTTAACTCAAGAGGGAATTGAAGGTAAGAGGGGCAAATGGATAGCCAACATTTTGGAATATAACATAGAGATTAAGCCAACAAAACTTATAAAAGGACAAGGGCTAGCTAAACTAATGACTGTAACCAATTTCCAAGCCCTTGACATCAATGAACTGGATAACGAACAGGATATGGCGACTCCACAGATCAATCAAGCCTTCTTACAATCACCTTGGTATGCTGACATATGTTTTGTATTGTTAAACCTACAAGCTCCTCCAGGGTTATCTAGAACCAAAAAGAGATTTTTGAAAATGAAAGCTTCAAAGTTTCGTATCATAGATAATGTATTATTTTGGAAAAATCATGAAGGTATTTTGCTTAATTGCCTAACTTCAGATGAAACTGATAAAGTCCTTAGAGAATTTCATGCAGGAGATTGTGGAGGGCACTTATATTGGAAATCAACAGCTGATAAAATCCTGAGAGCTGGATTTTATTGGCCCTCCCTATTTGCTGATTCAAAAAAGTTTGTGATGTCATGTCATAAATGTCAGATCTTTGAAGGAAAGAAAAGTTGCTGCCTTTACCCCTCAAACCCATTTCAACTGAAAAACCATTTCAATAGTGGGGCTTAGACTTCATTGGGGAAATTCACCCTTCATCCTCTGGCCAGCATAGATGGATTTTGACAGCTACAGATTACTTTACCAAATGGATAGAGGCCATACCTTGTAGACAAGCAAATGACTCAATCATCATGCAATTCCTAGAAACCAATCTCTTGTCTAGATTTGGCTGCCCAGAGAAGATCATAACAGACAATGTAGCTGCCTTTAAATCCAAAAGAATGATCAGCTTCTGTCACAAATATCATATTACCCTAGGTCATTCCACAACCTATTACCCTCAAGGCAATGGCCTAGCTGAGTCCTCCAACAAAAGCCTCATCAATATCGTCAAAAAGATCTTGGAGGAGAACAAAAAGAATTGGCATAAGAAGCTGGTCAATGCACTATGGGCTGATAGGTTGACCACTAAAAGATCCATTGGTACAAGTCCATATGAATTGGTATATGGTCTGGAAGCTTTTTTCCCTTCATCTCTCGGGATCCCTGTGATCAAATTGCTGTAGGAAATACAAGCAGAACCTAATGACATCCAAAGGAGGATCAATCAAACAATTCATTTGCAGGAAACAAGGGAAGAGGTGTATCATAGAACCCAGGTTTTACAAGAGAAGCTAAAAAAGATGTTTGACAAGAGAACAAAGGTTGAAGACCTTTTCATAGGAAACAAAGTACTGAAATGGGACTCTAGGAGGGAAGACAAAGGGAAACATGGCAAATTTGATTTTCTTTGGAAAGGACCATTTGTAATTCAAGTTGTGCTGGGGAATAACACCTTTTTTCTAAAGAATCTGGATGGTTCAAATAATGAGGAAGGCCCACTGAATGGGAGAATGCTCAAGCACTATCATGATCCATGAGCATAGCACAATTACATATTGTACATAAATATGTGTATTTTCAACATTTTTCTTTTACAGCAAATAGATAGAGAACCAAGTGCAACAAATTTTGAAGAAAGATCAGCAAACTGTATCAAGTGTGACATATATGATTAAAAGTTCCACAAGCACATTTGAGGAAGGTCTACAGAATAGAGAACCAATGATAAACAGTAATACAGGCCAGCAAGACACAAAGTGGTAATTCTTGCATAAATGAGGTCAAAGGACACTACATACAAGTTCATAAGATTTAGATCAGAGGTGTCCATGCTAAGAAGGAGTTACTGCAGCAAGAATAGAAAAATAAGGCCATCTGTCCTGCTGTTCTTGGCTTTCCACCAGGAAAAGCCATCCCCAAGTGGAGCCATTGTTAGGTTCCTATACCAATAGGTATCATTTTTCATGATTGACAGTGGAAGGGCTAAATATGTTCATCATTGCCAGTTGCAAAGGTTCCATATTTTGTGTACAGACTAGGAAAATTAAAAAAATGAAAAGAGGGTATGCCTTAAAAGAATAATCAAAAGGCAAGAAAATCAATTGGTCAAAAGAATAGTGAAAATGAACCCCAAATCAAAGACCAGGAAAGTGGCCAGTCAAAATTCCACTACTATCTTATTGGCATCATCCCAGTGTGCAAATACTGCTGCTAATCATACTTGATGGATGGCCCAACAGTCTAAGCTGGACCATGCCATGTTTAAATTGCTTGTTGCAAAATAGAGAATGATTCCTATCCAAACAGCTCAAGCTTGGCAGATGACTAGCTAGGTAGAGAAATGAAGGAGCCCAACTGCTTAATTTGGGTCCTTGGAAGAAATAAGGGTAGATTTAGATAGGAGGGCAGTCAAAAGAAAAACAGGACAATTAGGGTTTGCTAATTCAAGTGCACCCAATTCAAATGAAGAAAAAATGTTAGGATTGCTAGGCTGGGTAAGTAGTGTAAGGTTGCAAAAGTAAAGGTGTCATTACCATTTGGCTTATCAAAGAAGGACTCATCACATTCAGGGTATTGGCACCATGGCAGAGGTTTGATGACATAACAATGGAAGCATGTCTAATTTCCCACTTTTCCCCAAACATCATTTATTAACATTCCCAAGGACCTTGGGATCTGCCCAAGAGTCCTATTTCACTTCATTTCATGACAAGTACCAAGTCTAATTATGAAGTTTACTCAAGGAAAAGAAGCCACATTTCTTGTGTAAAAATCATTATTCTGAATTCCACTCATTTTCTATCTCTAAGTTTTACTTCTTAAAGCTTAGCACTTTCCCCTACATATTCGCTTAGCACTTTCCCCTACATATTCACCTCACAAAGTCATATTAACAACTAATGTATTATTTAGCTCCCTAAGCATTCCCTTTCCCTAATTCTACAAAAACTATATAAAAATCCCAAAAAATCTATGTAAATACCCTCCCCCTAGCAATATAGCTATACAGTCATGTCTTGGGGAATATTAGTCCATCAGGGACTAATATTAACCCTCCTTCACTACTCCAGACTATGGGTTTTAATCAAAAACTTTGGTTAAAAAATTAAAATCCTATAGTTCCCGCCCTCATAAACCCCTCTTACCCCTTCCGCGCTAATGTTTTGGTTTATAATGTTGTTTAATTAAACATTTATAAACATGCGCATACATTATTCTCGCTAACCCTAAGTCAAAACCCACCCCGCTCGCATTTTATTTAACTTGTTATTTAAATCGGGCGGGTCCCCCTGTCTTAAACCGCCGTCGCATCGCATCCACCGCCAATCGTCCGATCGTCGGCCCCATAGATCTAAAGGTGGGCAGTCAATATCGCAGGAGAATGGGCGGAAGTTTAGCGTCCGGGGGATTGGCGGTTTCACCGCCGTACCCCCGCCACGCGTCGATCTCCCAGGTTGTTCGGAGCCCCCCCCCCCTCTTACCACTTACCACTCAAGGGTGCTCCGAGGAAACCAGAAACCACCTTCCCGCCCTGTGATGTCATACCCATGTCACCATGACGTCAGCGCCCGCGTTCCCTGCCACTGCTCCACGTTGCCTCCACGTCGTCCATGCCCCACCACAGTGTTGCTGCCACGTGGTCACCCACGTCAGGCGCCATGTAACCCTACCGTACCCGGGACCCACCGATGATGTCATGCTGACATCATCGCTAAAAAACGCCAAAAAGGCCTATTTTCGCATAAAACCACGCGAAAGAGCCGTTTGTATGTCATTTTCACCACTCATTTCGGAGCGCTGTGCATGCTTTTACGACGATTTGCCGCCAAACTCGCGATTCAACCATTCGAGCTGCCACCACCTGCTGAATTCAAGTTGATTTCTTGCCATTGTACCAATTCAACGCCCTCGGAGCTACAAAAACCAGGTATTTGCCCGCAGTCGACCTATTTCACCCCTGTTTATGCCATTTTTCTCCTAATTTCCTGCAAAAAATCTCTGCAAGCTCCTCACAATTGAATTATCTACTCAAAATTGCCTAAAAATCCTGGTAAAGTTCCGGCACCAACGAAACTCGAAAAACCAGTGCCCTCCTGCATAATTCACCGTTAAAAAGTGATTATAAAGCCTGAGCCTGCCAACTGAAGTGAATACAACTGTGCATTAATCCCTTACAAGAATTCCCTCTGCAAAACCCCAGCTACTTAGCTCAAAACATTCTAGTTTTTCCACAGAGTGCCCCACAGTTCATCAGCCCTGTAAAAAGTCTTTTTGAACTCTGAAAACTAGTCACTCCCAAGAACAAATTCAGTGTGCAGTCTTCAACCTTTTCACTAATCCTAAGCTCAAGTATTAATCCAGAAAAGATTTCAACATGGCCACTCCATTAGCTCTAGATGTTGCTCCTATCAATCCACCCAGTAAGGAGCTTGAAGCAATGCCTTTAGTTGACAATGATTTCCTCATTCAGGATTTTGTGGGAGAGAGGAACCACTTGCATACCTTCTGCTAGCTGAAGAATAGCCACTTAAGCAACAGTGACATGTATGGCATATGGGAGTCAAATTTTCCCATCTATTTCTTGCCTTCTGTGAATATATTTCCTGAAATAATTCACCTCCGTGCTGAGAATTATGACCAAAAACTCAGAGCTGTTAAGTCTCCATTTGGGAGCATACTTTTTCACATTACTCCTGATTCCATCAATCAGATGCTCAATTCAAGCAAACCCAGCTGCTCTACCCTTTTTCCATAAAATAGTTGCTGGATGAAGGCTCCAAGCTCTCTAGCACTGAGATTGCTGCAATTGCCAAAACTTTCATGAGAGCAGACCGCCAGCTTACTAGGCCACCTCCTTTCTTGTATGCAAATTTCAATGAGTTAGGCAAGCTGCTTGTGGACATGATGTCCTCTGTGCTGGGTTTCTCCACAAATGAACATATTGATGAAACAATGTTAGTCCTTTTGTCTGCATATAGCCTTGGGAAGCCCCCTGCTATGAAATACAACTATGCCAAGTTTATTGCAAATAAAATACATGACCAATTGGTAAAGCTGAAAAGAGAGGCAATATTCAAATATTCTTCATTCATCTATCACCTGTTCATGTACTATCAGACATATTGCTTCCAATGCCCTATCAAAAAGCTAGATTCACAGGGTGAGAGGAGGTCTGTCATCTTTTGGTCTTCAGTTTTCCATCAAGTCCAGAACTCTCCTTATTCCTACTATGAATTCGCTGATCAGTTTGT
Organism: Pinus taeda; assembly: GCA_000404065.3. Lineage (NCBI taxonomy): Eukaryota > Viridiplantae > Streptophyta > Pinopsida > Pinales > Pinaceae > Pinus > Pinus taeda. Next base: position 37,811 of record APFE030011857.1, read on the forward strand.
CTATCCAATCACATGCCTCTTAAAAATAACTTCTCCTGCCAGATTGTCAAATGATATGCAGAAAATATTACAGCTGTCCAAAAATTACAAAATAGGTGATTGGTATCTATACCAAAATCACACTGTTATTAGGATTTATGGCTGTGAGCTTTGTCCTTACAGGCTCCCAAGATATGTGCATATGAGATTGTTTGCCTTGGAGTACTATAGGCAACTCATCAATTCTGATCTTACACAATTTCATAGTGCCAAGAAGAAAGCCAACATGAGATTCAGAGACCATTTAGGTCCCTTCATCATGAACAAGAAAGATGGTTGGCAAGAGGCTGATCAAATACTGGGGCAACAACTTAAACTTAAAAGGAGTTTCTGGTGGGTCCCTTATGACCCTGAAGGCTTTATCAGTGCTAGAAGAGTCAAATATAGGCTGTTAGCCTATAAGCATTGTCCATATCCACAAATTGAACATTTTGCCAACCAAGATGGATGGGTGCCAGGGACATTAGTTGAGGAATTCACTCAAGAAGAGATAATGGAACAAAATGTAAAAGACATAGAAAAAACTCTCGACTTGGATTCTTTTCAGTAGGTGACATTCAAACTACCAATCCAAGTCGGAGAAGGCACATCCACTGCTATAGCTGCACAGACCGTCCAGCAGGCATCTACAACAACAATAGCCATAGCAAAAGGAAATGAACTGATGGATGTACAACAGGAAACAGAGGCAAAACAGCCCAGCAGTTCAAAAGATCAAAGTCAAGGGCAAGCCCCTCTACAGCAAGCTGAAACATTGCAAATTCCAGTTTTGCAAATTCCTCTCAATGAGCAGAGAGGTAAAAAACGTGATAGAGAGGAGCCCACACCTCCAAGTGGGTCAATGCAGCAACCAAAGGCCAAGAGGCAAAGGGTTGATCCTCAGGCTGAAGAAGAACACATCAGTGAAGAAAGGGCAGAAAGCCAAAGCAGAGAAAGAGAATCCAGCCAGCAAACTGCTACTAGTTCATTCCAGCAGGAACAAGCTATGCAGCAAAGTACAGAAGTGTCCTCTTCACGGCAGCAGGGCAAACAACCAACTTGTATCAAAGGGGCTTTTATGGAGATTAAGGGACAAAATGAAGTCTTGAGAGTTCAACTGTATGATCAATTCTTAAAGACAACACCCTCCAAGTAACAACGATTGATGGTAGCCTATGATATAAAGGAGGACAAGATGATTTTTACTCATTTCAAGCCTAAAGTTCCAAAGCCCAAATCATCTGCAGACTATACAAAGACAAATCTAGAGGTCCTCTCCAAGGACATACATCCCATGGATCAAATAGAACTGCACAAACAAACAGGGGAAATGGTGTATGCCACACTTGCAAACAGGGCCATGCTGGCCCATCAGTTAAAAGAGTCACTGAAAAATACAAATACACGGCTAGATTTGGAAAGGATGTCTTCCACTGCTAAGCATAACAGAATAAAAACTTTGGAAGACATAATCATTGATCTAGGACATGATCCTAAAGATCCAAAGGGTATTAAGGCCCTTATGAAGAAAAATGAGGATGACATTGCTGCACTTAGAAAGCAGGAAAAGCTGCCTCCAACCATTCACCCTCAAACAGCAGAACTTGCACAAGAAAAGCAAGGTTATGAGGCCATGGATCTGCTTCTTAAGATGAATCAGAGAATATTACAGATGGAAGCAGAATTGGAAAAGGCATTGCAAGACAAGCAAGGGGAATCAACCTCCAAACCCCCTCAAACATCTACAACTCTTGGCCCTGATCCTCCTACACAAGAAACAACAGTCCCTCCTGCTATTCCAGTGCCTACCACAGCCACATCAGCTACAGAAGCAACAACAGCAGAACCAGAATCAAGTATGAGCATGGAGGACTTAATGAAAGCTGTCAAGGAACTTGAAGTTCAGGTGACAGAAATTAATGAAGCCAAAGAAAGACTGGCCAAGCTAGAGGCCAGCTATGATAAGTCCAAAATGACAGTGGCAGAGAAGCAAAGAGAGATAAAGGCCTTAGAAACCAAAGTGAAATTCTTGCAAAAAGAATTGCTTCTGGGAAAAACTCTGGCTGAAATCAAGAAGATTATATGGTCCAAAATTGGCCAATCAATCCATGACCAATGGAGGTCAATATAGGAAATACATGAGCAAATTGAACTAATAGGCATAGCTCATGTTGAAATACAGAAGGCCAGAATAGCACTGGGAATTATGCCTGAGCAGGCTAATAAAATGATACATTTCCTCAATACTCACACTAAGGAAGAATTGGCAGCACTGGATATAAATAGTAGAACAAACACTATCCTGACAGCCAAAAAAGTGCTGACCTTGAGAAATTTCACACAGACTCTAGAAAGGAAATGTCTTGATATGAAGGAAGAAATAGATGATTTCAGGGCAAAGATAACATCATTGCAAGATAGAGGATTGCCTAGCCTAGTGACTGGTACTGGACAACTGCTGTCATATGATCAATACATCACAAGGATCAACAATTATGTTGAAAATCAGATCACAGCATCCACCAGCTCCACAGAAGAAGCAAGGCCTCCCTCTGGGTAGTCTCTGTATGACAAATTAGAGAATTTGTTTTTTATTGAGCATGAGATTAATCATCTGTTTGAAGTGCCTCCAAATTTCTATAGATATACTGAAGCAGATGAAACGCTCATAAAAATAAGGAGACCTCAGCTACCTCCAGTTGATTGGTGGCAGGCAATGCTGGAAGTACTGCCCAAGTGATTCAAGTATATCCTTCCTTTTTGTCAAAATTCAGATCTCAGTCATAGTACAGGTTAGCAGAGAATCAAGCACGCAGGTATCCCAGGAAGCATTAGTACAGTGACTCATCAAAGCACTCAGACAATAGGGTCAACAAATGCAGATTTAAAGACGTAGCTACATCCAACGTTGCTGATCCAAAAAGTCAAAGTTTGTCTGACAGAAAGACAGCTGCCATATCAATATTAACTGCTATAGTTATTTCTTTCATTTACTTTTGTAAGAGAGTTGGTTATGTAATTTATTACACAATAACTCACTGTCTAGATATTTTGTATCCTATTTTTGTATATATATCCCCTCATAGAACGAATTGAGGGTCGGTTGTAGTGAAAGTCTCTCAGGAGAGCTGCATTGTATATTTCAGACTTTTTGCTAATACAAATTGCTGGTGGAGTTCCAGGTTCCTATACTATCTGAAGGTGGAAATGAAGGACTGTGTTATGTTACAGAATTCCTGTGTCGTTTAATGGAACAATAAGTTATTCTGAACATGTTTTTTGTCTTTCTGTGTATGGAAATATTCACATATGTTTCATAATCATAGTAACAGGGAAAAATAATAGCTTAGGATTTGTTAGAATACACCCTATGCTCAATCTCTGTTTCTAATATGTTTTCTTTAGGATTAGCCATGGATACGAATTCTTAATTGCTCATGTTTAAACTAATTCTCTCACTGTGAATATTGTTTAGGAATTCTTAACTGCTCTTAAACAATACACTCATTTCCTCCCCTGTTAGCATAGTGAAAGATTCTCAACTGCCTTTCACTCACTAATTCCATAACTCCACCTAAACTTGAAAAATTGTTCCACAGATGCCTATCTGGCTTTGCAGCAATACCATTCCCTCAAAAACATACTTCAGCAGTACACAGTCATGAACTCCATTGCCCAATGGCCCAAACTGTTCTGTAACTCATATCTCAGCTCTGTTTATATTCACCAACCAACCAAATCTAAAACAAAATCAGTGCACCATAACTAGCCTAAAATCACCCACAAACAACGCTAAATTATAAAGAGAGAGCCCTCTCTGGTTGCAGGTAGGCTAGGACTTGTAACTAAAAGACTGGATAGTGGTTACCTCGGTCGTATTCCCTTTAGGAAGCAGGGAACAACCTAAGTGATAACAATAAGAACAAAGAACAAAAGTTTATTCAGCGGATATAGGTGATCCATTAGGTAATATAGGAGCAATTGGATAAGAGTCAGGCTCGCTATAAGGCTTGACATGATAAGAATGGAGTTGACCATTAGTTTCAAGTTGGGGACAAAGTATGGCTCCACATCAACAAGGATAGAATCATGAGAGAAGGGCAAAAATTGAGACTCATTCGATAAGGTCCCTTCACCATATTGGCAAATATTGGAGACAATTCTTTTCGTCTTGACTTGCCCGCTTATATGCAAATGTACTCAGTGGTAAATGTTGAAAACCTTAAGCTTTATGAACCTCCATTGATTATGGATACCAAAGAGCTTTCACAGATTCCTATGATGGATGATTTTGCATTAGAGTATCTAGACAAGTTTCCCAAAGATATCATACTCGACAGAAAAACCATAATTTCATGACAGGGAGATGTGGAGTACATTCATGTTGGCTTCAAAGGAATGCATCTGAGTAAAGCTCGATGGATAGAGAAAGAAAAAGTGGGGGAAATTTTTCTCACTTTCCAATTGACTGAAAAGTTTTTTGGTAGTCCAAAAGTTCTTAGTGGGGAGGATTGGTCCAAGTGGATCTTCAAAAAGTACTAGTGGCATGGTAAAAGGCTCAAAATTCAAAGTGGTAAAATTTGGATAAACTTAGCATCGGATCGAAGTGCTCGTCATCCTGATTCCAACGGTGTGAATGACACTCAAATTCAAGTTCATATGAAGAATTTAGATCAAGTCAAAGTTTATGCTTGACTTGGACAAGTGGCAGGAGGAGATGATGTGGCAGACACTCTCAGCCAATGGGGAAGCGCCAAGTGGCAGGCTTCCATTGGTCCCACATATCACAGATCGAAGAAGGCAGATGTCAACGGTTTCAAATCGGCCCTAGGAAAGAAACGTTGTGATGCGATAATCGCATAATGCAATCGCAAAAGGCAAAGTGTTTCTAAAGTGGCCTCCGACAGGATCTCGGTTGCGATTGTGATATCACATATCACATATCGAAGGGGATCAAGTGCTTAAGAATTGACCCCAACAAAGTCCAGTTGCATTGCGATATATTGCAATCGCAGTTTGTAAAATGGGAGTAGTAGTATGGAATTCCAATCCCAGTCCTACGCCAATTGTGATTTGCAATGAGGCCCAATATGTTATGAAATTTGTTAAATAATTCTTCAGGTTGGTGGTTATCATAGGGCGCTTGATGTATCGGCCTTCTGTCCACCGATTGGAAACTCTGATGGCGAAAATACCGATAGTAAAGGGTCATCGGGTTAAACGTGCAATTAAAGAGTTTTTCCATGTTAAGTAAGGGTTGTTGCCGCAACCCGAGATCCTCGATATTAAACCAAACCCGTTTGCTAACTTGGTCTATTGTTTAAAATTTCCCGAGAGTTGAGGGGTTTACTGCCAGCATATATAAAGGACTATCGGTGTCGGAGAAAGGCAGAGGGGACTAGACGATTAGTTTAGAAACCATTGTGTGTGGCAGACTCTGACCTGGCAGTAGGTCGAGACCTCACCTTGAGCAACAGGGAGGTTCTAAGAAGGTGCAAAGATCTGATTATCCAAATTAGGTGTTTGGATAAGCGTTTTTCCACGATTTTTTGCTAGAATTTTAGTGGTATTGACTGTTTCTGATGCTGGACTCTCCATTATTTGTCCATATTCTAGTTTGGAGGTATAATAATTGTAATTGAATGTTGCTTGTATGTTTATCTCTTTTTATGCCACTTAATGAATGAAGGCCTCCCCACTATTGAGCAGGGTTCAGAGACATAGTCCAAATTGGACGAACTATGTAATCAAATCATTGTGTCATGGTTTCATGTTTATCTTGTTATTTCCGCATCGTTTTATGTTCTTTTAAGTTCCATGATTAATAAGCTTTTTTATATGTCATTTTGATGCATATATAAGCAAAAGATCTTGGATCAAAGTGATAGCGAAAATCCTTCTGAAGCAGTGACATAATCATTACTATCAAAACATGATAATTTAATGGATCAGTGAGAATATTTTGCAGATAGTGTTCTTGAAAGATGGGAACAATGAAATACAAGATTTATGCTTTGTTATATGATACATATTATATTATCTGATGTCCTCAACCAAGTTGCGAATCCTAGGGTTTGTTCCAAGTGAAGGCAAGTTGAAAATTCTGGAAACATTGTGATTACTTCCATGGAAACTGCAATCGATTTGATAAACATCACAATTTTTGTTATGAAACTAGCTCACAAAAAGATAGAAAAGATAGATCAATGCCTTAGAATTCAGCCTCTTCAAGGGGGCAACCTCCTTTAAATTACATAAATGAAAAATTCATGGATGTTTCAAATGACAAAACCTCCTTTCTATATATAGGAGTCTAAGGAGTCACAATATAACCCAGCCGACCTAACAATAATAATATAAAGTCACAAAAATAACAATAGAGGGATTCTATGGGGCATAATAATAACAATATGGGGACAATAGGGGCACAACAATATTAAT
>APFE030011857.1:68177-90450 GCA_000404065.3 Pinus taeda
CCTTAGAATTCAGCCTCTTCGAGGGGAAAACCTCCTTTACATTACATAAATGAACAATTCTTGGATGATTCAAATGACGAAACCTCCTTTCTATATATAGGAGTCTAAGGAGTCACAATATAACCCAGTGGACCTAAGAATAATGATATAAAGCCACAAAAATAACAATAGAAGGATTCTACGGGGCACAGTAATAACAATATGGGGATAAAAGGGGCACAAAATATTAATAAGGGATGCAACTACAATAGTAATGGGGTAATCACTAGTATTATAGGGACCCAACACAGAGCTCCTCGGGGATTTTCTTGTTGTCAAGGATTCTATTTATAGGTACATTTTCCCCTCTACCCTTGTCTAAACAGTTATTAATTATTTTATGTTCATTGAACTAGTTTAACTCTCGAAAACTTCCTCCTGCAGGTACCTGAGGACTCCTTGCTGTGCATTCCTTAAGTTTATGAATTTCGTCGACAATAAACCCACAAGTTTTGTATTCTTGTTTCAAGTTGTTCTTCTTACAAAGTCTCAAATCTGCAGTTCAGTTTTGAATCAAAGTTTCTTGTTACAGTGATCCCAGTCATGGAGGCCACAAGCTCTGCCTAATTCTGTGGCGGCAATGGATATAGGGTTCCACTTTAGGGTTTAACTTCTTCTATCTATGACCTTGGAACTATGCTAATTTTTTATGTCTATACATATAAAGAGTAACTTTCTTGGACTCATTTGGGTTAATGTCCATTATGTGACTTAATATATATTTTGCATTTTGTGACTACACAGTGAATGCGGTAAGGGTCATACATATATATGTCTATTAATTTTGCTATTAGAGAATGCATGCAGCAAGGCTAAACCTTATGTTTTATTTTCCTTCACGATTGTTTAATGGCTTTGTCCAGTCTTTATAATTAATGTTCATATAAATATTAGATGTGGGGATTTTCTTGTGTGAACTCTGTGTGCAATGAACTCGATTCACTTGGTGCGCTGTTATGTTTTCTGTATGAGATGGTTTAAGATTTTATTGAAGGTTTGGTCATAGTAGTTTTTTTAGCAAAGGCTACAGGGCCTTAGAATAATTCCATGCTTGGGAATGTGTTATATGGAATTTTCATCTATGGATAAACACATTTTCCCTAGGTGGGTGACTACACCTAGAACAATAGAAAGCAAGTAGTTTAGCCTTTTCGTATAGAAGATAGATGAGATGGAGGAACTTACTTGTAGCCTTTCGCTTCCTTAATCTCTTTTGAATCGCTCCTGTCACTTCCACTTGAACTAAATCTTCTCAGAAGGTACCTATATCAAGAGAAATAGAAACAAGAAATGATCAAAGCATACATAATCTATCTACTATACAACAATGGAATCGAAGACATTGAAACACATAATCATCACAGATATGAACAATCATATGAGAAAAGGAATAAGCTCTTTATTAATGTAGAAGGAAGAGTATCACCCAATATAGTTCGATCTTGTGCCACTCCTCTAGCTTTAGTCCAACCCTCGCCACATCAAAAGCACACAACTCCAGCAACATAACATTGCTCAACATAAACTCAATTCTCAAACCAATAGAATTTCCTTACAAACTTCAGATTCTAGTCCCCTAATCACTATGATGAGTGCTCAATTTATAGGAAATGGAGGTGGTTTTGTCATAAATGAGGGTATTGAATGGCCTTCCAAACTTGGGGTTAGTTTTCATGGAGCAAGGGATGAGAGGATAGGAGGCTAATGGATTCTTAGTCTATCCAATTTCGAGCTGATAGGAGGAGATAAGAGATGGGATCCATCTAGAATCATCTAGAATCAACGAATATTCCCAGAACACTATGCAAATTTCACTCAATCTTGCCTAGTGCAGGTCAAAGAGGGCCTAAGTGCACTACAGTGAAGGGCACAATGGGCCTGCCTGCTCTGCAGCGCAGTGTCTCAAGGCTTGGGTTGCACTGGTGTCCCAAGGAGGCATTTCAGAAAGGCTTCAGGCTAGGAAACTTTCATAGAAGGAAGCATCCAATGAGTTGACTTGTCTAGGGCATGTAGCAATTGAATTAGGGTTTGATGATCCCTAATTGTTATCATGAGCATCATTAGGTCTACTTAGGATGTTTTTCTATTTGCATTTTGAGTTTCGAGGTCAGATGACCAACATGTCTTGGACACAATTTTTTTAAAAGATTTAAGAGATCTATCTATTTTATTTTTAGTGTTTTTATATATGGTTATGTGTGATCCTATTCAACTATTGATGTGAATTGAAAATTTTACTTTTACATGTGTTGTAAATGTCTGTTTAACACATAGTTCGCTAATGAATTAGTTAATGTGTTAAAGTTCCTGGAAATGTGTCGATATTGCATATAATCAAAATATCTTTCCAAGAGATGAACTCTAAGGAACATACGATAAATTGTTGGATTCCGGATGGTGTAAACATTTGTTAGTTGCAGTACGACAAGTTGTGAGTCCAGCCTAATGATAATTCGATGAATGCCAAACAAAATGGCATCAGAGAGGAGTTTGATCAACGCACTATACTCAGTGATTTTGTTTGTAGAATGACAGATACAAATCCCTTGAAAACTCACTAACTTGCCACTTGGAGTGAAAATGGCCCATGCTGCAGAAGATAGGTTCTGCGTACTACAACTAGCACCATCGGTGTAAACAACAAATGGTTACAAAGATTCCAACATCTGCAACAAATGCAAGTCAGATTACTAACCACATAAAAACTCTAAAAGACACATTGTAACACACACACTTGTAATCAAAGTATATATACAATGCTTATTACTACGCAAAATGAGGCATAGTAACATTAAAAATACAACCAATTACTGGGCTGCGACAATGGAATTCCATCATAATCAGCTAATTCATAATCTCCTTTTGCAAAAACACGCTTAAGAATATAAGGGCCCATCCATAATGGTTTAAATTTCCTTGCTCCTAGTTATCAGCTTCCTGATCATAAAGCAACACCAGATCTCCTTCTAAGAAAATACGAGGCTTGACATTTTGGTCATATTTCGCCTTTATTCATTTCTTATGTGATTCATTAGCCGATGTGGCTTCACGACGAGTTTCATCTAGATGGATGAGCTGTAAGAAACACACTTCTTCTTCAGAAGTGTCAGGTAACAGGTCAATCGCAATTTTTAATGATGAAATTTCACATTGTACAAGCAAGGTTGACTCCAGACCATACACCAATCGAAAAGGTGTGAATCCAGTTGCAAATCTCATTGAGGTTCGGTGAGCCCACAAAGACAAATACAAGATTAAATGCCAGTTTCATTTATGAACTCCTATCATTCGTTGGAGCATTCCTAGTCAATTCAGTCATCATATGGTTGTGAAAATGCAACCCATGATCTGTGACTATAGCTTGTGGTACACCAAACCATGTAACCATGTGGTTGAAGAAAAAAAGAGAAGTCGTCTTACCGCTATTGTTTAATGTAGGCATGGCCTCGGCCCATTTCGTAAAATAGTCCATGGCGACAATAATATACCCATGCCCCTTGGCCGAGGTAGGGTTACATGTCATAAAATCGATGCCCCATTTTGCAAATGGTCCAACAACGATGATAGGATGCAATGGTGCAGGTAGTAATCATGTTTTGCGGTAAAAAATCTGGCATGCATGACAACTTCTGACAGCAATAATGATATCATTGAATATAGTTGGCTAGAATTAACTAGCACAGAGAATCTTCTGTGCAGTAGCATAGCCAGATAAATGTCCATGACAAGCACCAGAATGGAAATCATTCAAAACTTTCTCGACTTCCTCATGTGTGAGGCACCTCCGTAAAATTGTATCGATACCACGACGGTAAAGGGTGTCGCCAATGATTAGATAATCTTTGGCTTGGTATCAGATACGTTGATGCTGCGAGCAAGAGGTATTAGGCCAGAAAGTTTGGGTCTGGAGATAGATCAATATATCTCCATACCACGGGTCAGATGACAAAATCAGAAACAAAGACTCATCCAAAATTGATGGTTCTGTTGTCGAGTCTATGGCAGTCGAGGGAAGGTCGCAAAGAAGCTCGGCAAAGATGAGATATTTCTTTGACTTGGACTTGACAAATTCCAATTCAAATTCCTACAAAATGACGATCCATTTCGAGTATTTTCCCCCCAGCAATTGACGTGACAAGATGTATGTCATAGGGTTGCAATCGAAAATGATAGTGGTCTTTCGGAGCAGGATATAGTGGTGAAATATCTGTACAACTTGAACAACGGCCAGAGCCAGCTTCTCAACCTAAGAGTACTTAACTTTCATACCATTGAGATTGTGACTCAAATAATATAGTAGATGTTCAATCCCATCTTCTTCTTGGACTAAAACCATAGCTATGGTTGTATCTAGAGTGGTGAGATACAAGAAATAATTGTTTTAATAATTAGGGGAATACATTAATGATGATCTAATCAGGGTATCTTTGAGAGAATCAAAGGAAGTTTGCGCAACCTAGTCCCAATAGAAGGGAATCCCCTTTTTCAATAGACGAGTAAATCCTGTAGCCATTTCAGCACAATTGGATATGAATCTCCTAAGAAAGTTAGCCTTCCCTTGGAGTCTCTATAACTACAGTAGATTGGAAGGTGGAGGCAAATGAAGAATTGCTTGAACCTTTAAAGGGTCGAGTTGAATTCCTTATTTATACACTACGAATCCTAGCAAACAACCAAAACCAATACAAACACACATTTGTGCAAATTGAGTCAAATTTTGTAGTGTCGGAACTGTAAGAATACAGCTCTCAAATGCTACGGGTAATCAGTACGCTTTTTTGAATGAGCTGGTAAGTCATCTAGGTATGGTTGAACAATGTGTTTGATGTCATGGAAGGCATAGTTCATTGCCCTCTGAAAAGTTTCCCCAGCGTTCTTCAAACCAAAAGGGAGTTTTGTATATGCAAATGTGCTCCATGGACAAACAAAAGAAGTTTCATATTGGTCTTCTTGGCGGATATTGATCTGATTATAGCTGGAAAAACCATCCATAAATGAAAATATTTCACATTTGGTACATTGATTAATTATTTGGTCCATAAAGGGAGTGGGATAGTTGTCTTTTGGACAAGCTTAATTTACATCCCTATAATCAACACAAACTCAGATTGTTCCTTGTTTCTTCATAACAGGAACAATATTGGAAACCCAATCAGTAAGAGGAACAAGGTATATGAAACTAGCATGCAAAAGTTTTTCAACTTCTACTTTTATGGCAGCAGCCTTCTTTGGATGAACAGGACAGAGGCACTGTCGTATCAGTTTGACATCAAGATACATTTTAATTTCATGTTCAACTATACTAGAGTCAATACCCGGCATTTCCTCATATGACCATGCAAATATATCTCGGAATTCACGAAAGAGAGCACAGTAAATAGCAAGTTCTAATGGAGAACAGGATTTGCCAACATGAATGTTTTCTACAATTCTAGGTTTGGTTGAAATATTGATAGAAATGGTTTCTTTGATATTTGACAAGTTTCTCTCGGAATCAACTATATCTATAAAAACATAATTCGAAAGGAAATCAATAACTGAAGGGTGATTAAGATCATTTGAAAAATATTCTATGTGATCTGGAAGATGGGAACAATGATGATAATCTTCCCATGGTTTTTCTTCTGTCATCATTGATTGGATGATTCTTTCATTAGTAGAAAATATACGTGAAAAAGGATCAGAGGAAGTACCATATTCTAACGAAGGATCAACCCATACAATTGGTGATGATGGATTTGCGTTTGCCACACAAGCCAAAAAGATTGATTGCTATGCAAGCTCAATAGGGCTTAGCGGTATGGTTTCATTATGACTATCATCTTTAGAACTATTGGCAATCTTCCATGAATAAGATGAAGTGGAATATATCACGTTGCAAGCCTTAACTTTTGCAACTTCCGCCATTTGTGATGGTGGCGATAGTGAAAAAGTACCCATTAGGGAAGGATCTTTAAATAGAACTACTCCAACATTCTGAAGAGATATCCGGGGTCTATGAACCAACGAAACACTTCTAGTATCCTGTGAACTAGAGGCAAAGAAGCCGAGTTGATCAATTACTGTGATTCCGCCTTTCTGAGGGAAATCGATCATACAAAAGTATGTTGAAACCACAGTAGCCATAGCATAAACCCAAGGTCTTCCGAGCAAAATGTTGTAGTCAAGGCATATGTCAACGACCTCAACTTCAATAGTGACAGCTTTTCCCCCTAGTTCAATTTGCAAGTTACTTAAAATTCCACAAGGCGTATAAGTGTGACTGTCAAAAGGCTTTAATGTTTTAGGTGACCATGACAAAGGCGGCGAGCCAAGTGTTTTCTAGCAACTCATTCACATGATGTAAGTAGAAGCACCCTTGTAAAAAATGGTTCAGTGAATGAGTTTATTCAAAGCCTTTACTTGGATCAGAAAAGCTAATTGAGCTGGTAATTGTGGCGTATATACAACATGGTTAAAAACCACAAGATTGGAATCCGTTGGATCAATTCCACCAATTGCTAACAACAAAGCCTGCTTTTGGGAGGGACAGTTTTGAAGCACCTCAAGCATTGACATAGTAGAAGGTGACTAAGCCAGATCTTCTACTATGTTATAGTTTTATGCTGCTCAAGCTCGAGGGTTGAATATTGATTTATGTACAACTCCCTTAGGCGTTTTTATTGTTAACTCAGGTGCAATGGATGGTGGAATAGGATCATATGAAGTCAAAGTCAAAGGATTTGGTTGATCTCAAGCCTAGTTATTCAACGATAATGATGGATTACCATAATATTTACTTTGTGTAGACACCAAAACATCAATTTTAAGCTTAGAGGTGGATAGCATAAGCACTTGTGAAGTGGAAGTGTGATATGTGGAAACCATATGTGTCTCTGGGTTTGGAAAAGGATCTTTCAACGCTGCAGATGTACTAGAAGCCTTAAGAAGCTTTGAGACTTCAGAGCAGCGAAGAAAAGCTCACGTAAAATTCTCATCGCTACAAATTAAACATGGGTAACAAGGTTTCCTAGCTGGAGAATAGGAATTAGATGATTTCTCTTGAGGGGGATTATTTTGTTTCTTCTTGTTTTTCCCCTTCTTCTTGCCTCCTAGTTTCTTTTCATTCTTGCCTTTGTCAAATGACATGACATTAATTTCGGAAGCAAGAGTGTTATCAGATGCATTTGAAGTTTAATTCAAAATGGCAAGTGTTTGACCAAATGGTCTACCTATTGTTTGTGTGCTTGAAGAACCAATCACACCGTCACCGACATGATATTCCTTAATCGATGGTGTTGGAGGAAAAGTAAAAGCCGGTCTAGGTGCATTTGGGATATTGTAATAGAGCGTGCCAGACTGTGTATAAATCAAGTCTAAATATTAGGCGTGAGAAATTACTTGCTCTTTAGTAACAACTCCATCTTTCACCACATTCCCAGTGATAGATGGCAACAAGGATTTTATAAACCACTCAGCTAAAAGCTGATTAGGAAGAAAAGTTTTGACCATTCGATGACGATGATACCATTCATGAATATGATCAAATATGTGAGTAGCAGTGGTCTATTTAAAGTTGGTCAGTAGCTCCATTCCAGTTCCATATTTGATAGGTAACTGGAAGTGGGTTAAAAATGTGGTGGCTAAAGATGTAAATTTTACAAAAGAAGCTCATGGTAACTCAATGTACCACTTTGTAGCTAGGCCAGTAAGCATTCATTGGAAAAGATGAAGTCTAATTGAATCATCATTCAGGGAGTTTAATGAACACCATAAATGAAAAGTCATAACATGATTGGACCAGTCTTCTCCAAGGTTTCCATTGAATTTTGGAATGTTAGAAGGTAACATGTGTGGAATCACCAGCCACCAAGGTGCATAAAGAATTGGATCATTGGTGAGCCAGTTTGAATCTGGTAATTCAAGTGTTGCAATAAAAGGAAACTTTTGATTTAAGTCAGGTTAAGTGTAACCATGGTAAGTTGGAATTTCCTGAGCAATAGGCATTTGCATATGAGCATAGGGAATTTGTTGTTGGTAACCTTGATAGGGGTAAGTTTGTTGAGAAAATCCGACATAAGGTGGTTGTTGGGCACTAGGATACATTTGATGTTGTCCAAACCCAGCATAGGCTTGTTGACCAAGTCCAGGATGAGGTTGGTACTTCCGGAATTGTTGTTGTTGATATTGGGGTTGCCAAGGCTGTTGAAGCAATTGTTGTTGATATAATTGTTATTTCCCACCAATGTAAGTTTTAATAGGTTGTGAATAAACTAGACTGGTATAAGGCTGAGTCATTCAAGTTAAAGGTATACTAACCTAAGGTTGTTGGATTCTAGACACAAACAGTTGTTGTAAAACAGTTTGAGAAGTCTAAGCCTGCAAACCTGAAACTTGAGGGTAAGAGGTTGAAGGACCAGCTTGCAAAGGTTGAGATTCAAATGACTGAGCTTGTGACTGTGGTAAAGTCATAAAAACAGGTGTAATAGGTATGGATGAAATAGGTTGCATTGGTTGTGATGGATACACAAGCCTTGGTTGAACTGGAATTGCTGGCTTCCATTGACAAACAATCATTCTAGGCTTACCTAAATTCGATGGGATGTTGCCATATGCCCCCCCAGTAAATGGAGGATAAGAAGATTGGGCATGTTGTTCTCCATATGGAGGCAATCTAGTGTAAAGTGAATACATTGGACGGTAACCAGATGGACCAGCTTGATATTGTTGTGATGGATCAAATTGTTCAGTACCCATAAGTGAAGAACAAGGTAAAATTCCAGTAGAGGACATGTGTGAAGACCATGGACTAGAAGCAACACCTAAATGGGTTCCAAATAATGATTGGTAACCTGGTGGGACAGACAGAAAACCATATAGATGTGACTCAGGAGCTGTAGTAAACATCGAAGAAGTAACGACAATATATTCTACTACAGTTGCATCAAATTATACAGTCTGGGATGTTGTTAGTTCAACCATAGTTAAATGACCCAATAAATGTCCTAAAGAATCAACGGGTGTTTGAAAAGAAGTAGGATTAAAAGGAGTAGTAAAATGAGGAGTATAAGGATAAAGATAAAGTCTAGGTCCAAACTAAATTGGAGTACTGGGTGTAGTGTCTTCTTCAGACTCCTCCTCAATAGCAATTAAACTAGGTGGAAGGATTTCATCATCAGGTCCGTCATAGATTTTTGTTGTTTGGCTTTGTGGTAAAGAGGAAGTTTCAGTAGTTACTGATGTCTGAGGATTGACCAGTCAATCATCTTTTGGTATGGTAACAACTTCTGATTGTTCAACTTCAAAATCCAAGTGTTCCGGTAAAATAACAATAGATTCAAGGTGACTTCCTTGAACAAATTTTGGTTCAAAAGTAACTTCTGGTTGAACTATTATAGGTTCAAGATTAACTTCTGGTTGAATAGATTCAGGTTCAGAATTAGTTTCTTGTTGAACAACTTTGGGTCGAGGATCAACTTCTTGTTGTACAACTTTGGTTACCATTTCGCTAGTTTCACTCTTAGTGTCCTCAGGTAATTGCAAATGTTCCACTTCAGTAGTAGATATACCAGTAACAGTAGGAGTAATTGGGCTCGCAGTATGTACTGGTATAGGTGACTTTGGTAAATCGGATTAAGAACTAGAATTTTGTGATGCACTGGACTCAGTTAAACGAGATCGCTTTAACCGACTAGGTGTAGCTTCAAGTGGTAAAGGTGGTTTATTCGCTATCCTATGCGAATGACGGGGTAAGGGTTGATGTTCCTCCATGATTGTTGATTTATTTTATTACAAAAAAGAAATAAAAAAAAAGGGGTAAGCTAGGCAAAAGGATTACCAAGAAACTGTGAACTGCAAAATACCTCCTAGCGAACTGAGAAGTACGAGCAGGCAATCTCCCCAAATGTTGTGTTCTGTGTATCACAGTGTACAAGGCAGCCGACTCGGTTACCTAAGGATGGATATCAACCTAATGTAGTCCTCCCATATATACCTGAAAGTACGTGGAGGCCCAATCCGTGTTAACGTTGTCTAATGTGAAACCACGTAGCGAGAGAATTCCTTTATACTTTACATGCTCTAACACCGCCCTATATACCTAAAGGTACATGGACAAGCTATGATATACTCACGTAGGTGGAATGAGGTATCACACTCATAATGTATTGCAAACAAGTTAGCGACAACTACTATGTCTCTAGCCTAGAACCTCTAAATGTTATGTGTTAGGTGACAATGCTCCATTAGGTTAATTAAGACTAATTTTCAGTTGATCTTGCTTAAGAATTTGTCTTTCAAGTTCACCTCGTGATGTTTTCTGAAATTCCTAGAATGCAACTAATATGATAAAAATTATTTTCATTCAATTTGAACAATGAAAACCTTACCTAATACGGATAGAGAAATCATATACATTTAATCAAAGAGCATAGAGCACATCTAATGCAATTTACCTAAACTATTCCTACAAGCACACACAAACTTTCCAATGCATGATGCATGTTTTTCTTTTCAATTCCCTTAATGTTTAGATGAACAAAATGAAACTAAATGCACAAACAATCAATCAATCTTTTAGCAAGAAACGAAGACTTTACGACAGTTCCTTTTTGAAAGAAATGAAGACTTTATGACACTTCCTTTTCAGAAAATATTAATCGACTATAAGCTAACTTTGATAATGAATTGATAATGATAAAGAAATAATTTAAGAAACACTAAACAATCAAGGCCAAAGTAGGGCTAGCAGGAGAAATACAACTTGATTTCAGAACCACAAGAATCATTGATCTTTCAACAAACAACATGAGAAGCAACTTTGGAAAAATCAAGCCAAAGGTGGGTTTTTTAGTCTAAAAGGAGTTAGCGCAGGCTAGAGTGGGAGATAGCACACTGCAATGCACTGTCTCTAAGTCAGGGGCTGCTCTGGAGCACACTATGTCAAGACCAACAATGTGCTGGTGCCAAAGAATCAAATCAAGAGACATTCAAGCACAATTTTTGACTAAAAACACTTCCAAAAAACTGAATGAAGATCAATAAAGTCAACCAAAGTCTACTAGGGTGTAATATGATGAGGCTAAGCCACTGAGAATGACAACTTTTCCCTAGTATGGTCACCAATTTGTTATATGGAATCCGCATCTACGGATAAACACATTTTCCCTAGGTGGGTGACTACACCTAGAACAACAGAAAGAAAGTAGTTTAACCTTTTCTTATAGAAGATAGATGAGATGGAGGAACTTACTTGTAGTCTTTTGCTTCCTTAATCTCTTTTGAATCACTCATGTCGCTTCCACTTGAACTAAATCCGCTCAGAAGGTACTTGTATCAAGAGAAACAAAAAAAGAAACGAACAAAGCATACATAATCTATCTACTATACAACAATGGGATCGAAGACATTGAAACACATAATCATAACAGATATGAACAATCATATGAGAAAAGGAATAAGCTCTTTATTAATGTAGAAGGAGGAGTATCATCCAAAACAGTTCGATCTTGTGCCACTCCTCTAGCTTCATTCCAACCCTCGCCACATCAAAATCACACAACTCCAGTAGCATAACATTGCTCAACATAAACTCAATTCTAAAACCAATAGAGTTTCCTTACAAAATTCAGATTCTAGCCCCCTAATCACTATGATGAGTACTCAATTTATAGGAAATGGAGGTGGTTTTCTCATAAATGAGGGTATTGAATGGCCTTCCAAACTTGGAGTTAGTTTCCATGGAGCAAGGGATGAGAGAATAGGAGGTTAATGGATCCTTAGCCTATTCAATTTCGAGCTCATAGGAGGAGATAAGAGATGTGATTCTTCTAGAATCATCTAGAATCAAGGAATATTCCCACAACCCTATGAAAATTTCGCTCAATCTCGCCTAGTGCAGGTCAAAGAGGGCCTGCTCTACAACGCAATGTCTCAAGGCTTGGGTTGTGCTGGTGTCCCAAGGAGGCATTTCACAAAGGCTTCAGGCCAAGAAACTTTCATAGAAGGAAGCATTCAGTGAGTTGACTTGTCTAGGGCATGTAACAACTGAATTAGGGTTTGATGAGCCCTAATTGTACTGATCTGAATGTCGAGAGTGATGTGCCTAATAGACCTATAACAGAGTGCCATGAAACTGATACATTTTGTAGTCATGTTACAACCTCAATGTTTACTGTTTTTCTTTTTCTGAAATGTTTGTATGATTGATAATGCAAAGTTTTACTATTCTTTACATTAGTTCATAAGCCCTACAACAATAAACTATGACTATGCATATTATGCAATATACCAACCCCTTTTATATATTTCTACATACCTACAAAATGGAACTTCATCACTTCATAACCTAAATTATTTTAGCATATACAAATTTTCATTTAGATAATACATAATAACAACTCAGTGATTCTTTAACCACGGAACTGTGTAATGGAATTAAGTAAAACTTAATAAACTAAATCATACTTATTTGTTTCCATCATTTGAAGAACCTCAAAATTTTTGGAAATTCTCTCCACCCAGCCTCGAGTCTAGCAATGACGTCTATACTCTCCCCCAAGCTCTTCCTCCTCTAGACAATATTTATAAGGTTTGTCTTTAATTTGGGTATCTTGGAGCATCATGACTGATTGTTTAGAATCAAGTCACATACCCTCATAAATTCTCTCCAGATTTGCCATTGGTTTATCTTACCCATCTCGAGGAGTTTCTGATGGCAACACTCTACCTTTTGACCAATATATTCCTTTTCTCTCTTCAATTCTCCATCCCCCTAGGCCTTCCTCGAATTCTCCTTTTGAGGAAATAGGTGAGTAACCACCTTAACTGTCTCAGGAGGTTTAACAATTGTTTTCAATTCTTTAAAATACTTTATTTCTTATTATGAATTATTTATAAATTGTTTTGGCCAACTCAGCCACATTTCTTTAATGTTCTCATCGAACATATGATGACAAAATCATAACAGTAAGTAAAAGTAAAAGTAAAACAGTAGAATAAGTTAATTGTTCATATAATGTGGGGTGTTACATCTCCCCCCTCTTATGAGGAACATCATCCCAAGTGTTCTCTTTGGTTTATAAAAATAGTGCAGGATAAGATTTCCGCATTAAATCCTCTTCTTCCCCGGTGGCTTCTTCCTGGACAAAGTGCTTCCACTGCACTTTAACCTGGGTGATGGCTTGTTTCTGCAAGGTTGTTTCTCTCTATTCCAGAATACGAAGAGGTTCTACCAGAAATTATCCTTCCAATTCGACTTGCCCATCATCACAGACTATCATTAGAAATTTAATTTATAATAAAACAATTATACACTAATTATTTCATTAACTGATTTACTTGCACATTTTCCCAATTAATTAAATGCTAAGTATTGTACACATATTTTTTTAACAAGGAGACATGGAAAGAATTATGAACCTGGATATGGCTTGGTAAAGCGAGCTTATATGCTACAGGTCCAATCTTTTCCAATATTTGAAAAGGACCACAGTACTAGGGTGCTAACTTAGCACAACCCTTCCATTGCAAGGTACTTTTCCTTGGCTTGACTCGTAAATAAACATGATCTCCTACATGGAATTATCTATAGGTTCTCCTTTTGTCTGCATAAACTTTTTGTCTTTCCTGGGCGAATTTTAAGTTATGGAAAATCTTTTTAACTGTTTTCTCCATCTCGGCTAGCATATCAGGACCCAATGTTAGTCTATTGACGGGACCGTTCCAATCTATGGGCACCCTACACCTTCTTCCATGCAATGCTTCGAAGGGACTCATTCCCAATGACTCGTGGTGTTCGTTATTATAAGAAAACTCTACTAAGTGGAGGTAAGCTTCCCACTTATGCGATTGCTGCATCACAAAATTTCTTAACATATCCTCTAAAACTTGATTAACCTATTCAGTCTGACCATCCATCTGAGGATGGTAAGCAGTACTAAATTGGATCTGTGTGCCCAATTGATAGAAAAGGGTCTTCCAGAATGAGGATGTAAATTTTACATCCCTGTCTAAGATTACCACTTTGCGTATTCTGTGCAATCTAAATATCTTTCTCATAAAAATATCTGCAATTTCAACAGGCTTGTAAGTGGATTTTACTGATATAAAATGGGCGGTTTTGCTTAGCTTATCAACCGCCACCATAATTGAATCGTGCTTCTTTTTAGTTAAGGGAAAACTTGTAATCACCTCCCATTTCCACTCAGGGATAGGTAGTGGTTGTAGTAGTCCAGCCGGATGTTGGTGTTATGCCTCACCAACTAACATTCTAAACATTTAGCCAAATATTCAATGACATATTTTCTTAAACCTGGCTAGAAATAACCTTTCTTAATAGCTGAAAGTAGTTTCTGGTATCCTGGGTGGGCACCATATGGGTTCCTGTGAAATTCATCAAATAAAAATTGTTTAATAGAATTCTGATTAGGAATATAAATCTGATTTCTAAAAGTTAACAGTTTATCCATCTTTTTCCCTTTTATTTTGAACATTGATTGCTTGCTTCCAAAGGAAGGTATACTTCGGGTTGTTAAGAGATGTTTCTTTAATCATATTAGAGAGATTTGACTTCACTTGTCTTAAATGTATTTCATAAATGCAATGCAGCTTTCTACTTAATGCATCAGCAACCCGATTTTATTTTCCCTTAAGGTGTCTTATTTCAAATTCAAATTTGCTTAAAAAGGTCATCCACCTGGCTTGATGGGCATTTAAATTGGACTGGTTAAAGAGATTTGTAAGACTACTATGATCTGTTAACAATAGAAATTTCTTCCCCAACAAGTAATGTCGCCACATTTTTAGTACATGCACTACTACTATTAATTCAAGATCATAAGCAGAACAGTAATGTTGCTCATATTCCTTCAACTTGCGGGATTCATAAGCTATAACATTTCCCTCTTGCGTTAACACTCCATCAAAACCCTCCTTGCTAGCATATATGCATACAAAAAATGATTTCTTAGGATCCTCCACCTTTAATACAGGTGTAGTAGTAAGTAGGTTTTTTAATTGCTCAAATCTTTGTTGACATTCAGTTGTCCACCAGAAAATACATCCCTTCTTCTATAACAAAGACATGGGGAAAGAAATTTTTGAAAATTCTTCAATGAAGATAATACCCAGTTAGGCCCAATAAGGAACTAATATCAGCGACATTGTTCGGGAGTAGTCCACCCCATAATGGTCTTAATCTTCTCCGGGTCTACCACTATACCTTCTGCTGATATGACATGACCGAGATATTATATTTGACTTTTGTAAAATTCACACTTGTTGTACTTAGCATATAATTGATTGTCCTATAAGGTTTGCAGTACAATTCTCAGATGTTTTTCATGTTTCTCTTGATTCTTAAAGTAAATTAATAGGTCATCAATGAAAACCAACAAAAACTTATCTAAGTATGGCTGAAAAATATTGTTCATCAAACTCATAAAATTTGCAGGGGCATTCGTAATACTGAAAGGTAGCACTCATAGTGACCATAACGAGTTTGAAAATCAATTTTACAAATTTCTTCTTCCTTAATCCTTATTTGATGATACCTAGACCTTAAGTCAATCTTGGAGAACACGCTTGCTCTCTGAGCTTGATTGAATAGATCATCAATTTGAGGTAAAGGATATTTATTTTTGATAGTCAGTTTGTTCAACTAAAGATAATCAATACATAATCTTAGAGTTCCGTCCTTCTTTCTTATGAATAATACAGGAGCTCCCCAAAGAGACACACTGGGGCAGATATATCCTTTATCAAGAATCTTATGCAACTGCATTTTGAGTTCTATTAATTCAGATATACTCATACGGTAAGGAGTTATGGAAACAGGAGCTGCACCTGGAACCAACTCAATTGTAAAATCAATAACCCGCTTGGATGGTAACTCGGGTATGGATTCAGGAAACACATCAACAAAGTCTTGAATGACACGAATATCTTCCAGATAAGTCATATTTCTCTTGGAATTTGTATATCCTACCTGTACAACATAAATTTGATAGCCTTTCCTAATGCCTTTTCCAACTGGTTAACAATAATAGGGCATAACTTAATATTTTTATTAATACCTTGAATTTCCCTTCTTTGTCCCGATTTAGTGAGGTAGCTAATAGATTTTCCTTTACAATCTACTAAGGACTAATGTCCTTCCAACCAATCCATCCCTATTAGTACATCATATGATCCCAATGGGTGTATGTTTAAATTAACATAAATATGTTGTCCCGAAATATCCAAGGGATAATGTTCTGTTTTTGCAACTACCCTTTGCTTCACCCATGTAGCTAATTGAACTAACCAAGTTTTTTTAAATTTACTTCTTTGCAATTGGCATCCCTCTACAATCTTAGGACTAACATAGCTTAAGCTAGCACCCGGATCAAACAAAATAGAGGCAGGTTGATTATCGATCATACCTTCACACTCAATCATGGTGGGATAGTATTATGCTTGATGGTTTTCTAGTGTAGCATTAATCTTGGGCATGATTCTCGCCACTTCCCCAACCGTGGAGGCTTCTTGCCTGTTCGAAAGTTGCTCTGTTCTTGCTATATGTGGACAATTTTTGTAATAATGGGGTTCTCCATACCCCCAACACTACAGAGGTTGTATTTGCTATAGTCATTAGTAGGCTTATTAACTCCCTCGGTCTATCTACTTTCAGTAGATGCTGGGACCTTTGGTTGATTCTTTTCTCAAAATTTACTAAAGGTTCTTTGTTGTAAATTCCTTCCATCGACAATTTTTGTTTGTCTATTTGGGCGCAAATTTCTTCCCCTCCTTTCGAACCTTCACTTCTCTGTTTCATTCACTAATAATAGATGCGGATTTTGACACAGTGTCATCCATCTTTTTTGAATAATCAAATTCCAGCTTCTCCTTCATGAAATTAGGTAGAATATTAATAAAACGTTGAATCTTGGCTTTTTCTTCCTACATATACATTACATATCATAGTAAAGAGGTAAATTGTTTCACATATTCATCCATAGCACCAAGAGCTTGCTCTATGCCCCCTAATCATCGAAAGAATAAATTGAACTATCCCTTCACACATTTGACGAAATGGAAAGGGAAAATGGAGAGGCAATGAAGCATGGGAGTGTGATTCCTTTATTCAAGCAAGAAGGCTAGTTGATAGTTAAGGATCCCAACCTTAAATCATGGAATTCCTTCACTTTTTTATCATAATAGTGCTCCGTCAAGTATTTATCTTTGAAATTCTTCTGAAATTCTTTCCATGTCACCTACTTCTCATCAATTTTCCTTACAGTTTTTATTTGTTCCTAGCCACGCCTTCAATTTATCGTTATAGTCATAGATCTGGAAATATTTATTCATATCTATTAACCAAGCTTCTGCTGCTTCCTTTGTTTCACCTTCAAAAATTGGCGGTTTTATCTTTTCAAATTCCCTTTGTAATTCAGTTTTCTATCTTTATGATGTTCACAGATCATAAACATTATCAGAATATCCTTCATCATCCTCATGTCTTTCTTTTGATTCAGCATTATCTTCCCCTTGGTGGCCAGTCACGATTTTCTATCTGTTACCAGCACTGGGGTTTGGTCCACGTTGATTTTTTTGATCGGATAGGCTTTTTAGAATTCTCTCTTGTTCTTGTCGTAATCTCTCATTATCCATTCTAAGGTTAGTAATCTCAGCACATAACTGGTGAACGGTTTCGAGTGGGGTAGCATTGCCCTGATGAGATTCTTCTCCCTACTATATCCACATATTAGGATTAGTCCCTACATATGTTGCACCAGACTGGTTCGGTTGTCTGGAACTCCTCTACATTATGTTCTTGCAGCTCCCTTCCTTTCTTCTCTCTCTTTGTCTTTATGCCTATGTTCAATCATTCACACCCGGTTCCCATTTTTTTTTCTTTATATATATATTATATTTGTATATATCCCAGAAGCCTCAGTGTTGTAATCCTGGGCTTTGATACCATATGTAGCATACACTTACTCAAGGCACATGAAATAATAATAATAAAAAAATTAATTCTCATAAGTTACCACATGCAAGTCATCACAACACTTAGGAGATACAGAACATTATGTAATTCTTACCCTCTACAGTCATATGAAGGTTAAGATTAATTGTAGTGTTCATTTGATGTTTCCAATGCTTTATTTCCCGATGTCATTTAATTTATTAAGGGAAGCAGGAAGGCTTTGTTGTCATCCAATGCCTACATTTACCATAGTTGTACACCTTTCAAACTCTTTTGTACAGCTAGATGTTCCTCCTGTCATTGATGCACAAGGTCCCGATCCAACAAACGAGTTGTGGCCTAGAGGAATTGAGGTAACCACCTACCTCCTCCATCGGGTAGCTCACAACATTCGAAAATCAATTTTCTTGTGGAGAGGCTCTACAAGTCAAGGGTTTACTAAGGTGAGGGTTTTGCTCACTGAGGGTTCTAAATGGCTAAAATTCCCATTTTGACTGATCCAAGTGGATATTGATGACCACTCGCCAAGTCCATTTGGACTCCCACCATTTTTTCTTTCAGCTTTTCAGTTTCCTTAATTGTAGCATAGTTTACTATTTTTAGCAGTTTTTCGGGTCCTGAACTTCCGGAGCTGTTTTGAGGCCCTAAAAGACGTCTTTTGGGAAAATCAGGAGCAACATGGGACCATGGCCTGATGTTGCTCTTCCCAAAGTTGTAGTTCTTGGATAGATATTTCTAACGAGATATTATGTGCGTCAAACCGAGATTGTATGCCAAAGTTACGACCCCAAGAAGTTGATGTACCAGTTTACCCAAATGGGGCCCACAGTTTGGCGTTTCATCTTCTAGGGTTAGGTTTTTGGATGTTTAGGGTTTTCCATTGTTTCTTAATAATAAATAGGCTTTCGAGCCTCATTGTAACACAGTTCATAGGCATGTAGCCACCACATCTCTTCTCAGAGATAAGCTACCATCACCCTAGCTGATTTATTTCCATTTATATTTGTAAGGATATTTCAGTATTTTATATTAATGAAATGAAGTATTATTTCCATTGCATCTATGCATTTATGGTTATCTCTGTAGTTTGTTGCATTTCTGCTTAAATCCAGATCAGTGGTATCAGAGCGGTTTGCTTTTTCTCTGTTTCTCTTTGCATGTCCCCAACGAGGTCGGGATATAAGGAGTTAGGGCTTGAACTAGTCGAACCCTTGCAAGATCAGCCTCGCAATTCCCGGTTTCCTCCCATGGCGGATGAAAATAAAGATGAGGAGGCAGGATATCCTATCAAAATCTTGCTCAAAGAAGCCCTCGAGTGACAAAAGAACACGATGATGGATAGCTTTGCCTAGATCCTTCAGCGGTTACCCAGGGGCGACGCATCGGCTTCAAACAACTACTCTAGAAATGCCACACCATTTAAGGTACAAGTTAATTTTGAAATCCCCATATTTGAGGGTCAGATAGATGCAAATGCCATTGATAAATGCTTAAATCTGCTAGAGGGTTATTTTTCTGTTCATGATTTTTCCAGTCAGGAAAAGATTATTTTCGCTCTTCTCAAAGCAACCCCCCACATCAAGGACTGGTGGGAAAACTATTGTGAGCAAAAGGATGAAAGTATAGGCTCACTATTTTCAGTCGTACCCACTTGGAATTCATTTCGGGATGCCATCAAGGAGTAGTAATACCTTATCGGAAGCTATGAGGATCAATACATAAAGTGGACCACATTGCAACAAGGAAGGGACCAATATGTGTTGGAGTTTACCAATATTTTCCATAACCTTCGCACAAAGTTTGGTATCAAGGATTCAGAGTAGCATTTGATACTCAAATACTGTGGCTGCCTACATAGGTACATCTAGGAAGAAATGGAATTCCTGAACATCTCCTCGCTCAGCACGACATATAGATATGCTGTCAAGGTTGAGCAAAAGTTAAAAAAAAAGAAGCGAGACTTTGGATCTGCGAATCTGAAGCAAGGGAAAGGTGCCCCTAAACCATGGAACAAAGGACAAAGCCAAGGCGGGGTGGGCCAAGACAACCCGCCAAAGCTGCAAACAAAGAACAACGCTGCAAAGCTAAAAAAGGACACGGGAAAGTGGTGTGAGTTCCATAAGAGCTCCACTCACAACACAAGTGAGTGTTGGGCCAAGCAGTCACTGATGGCCGAGCTAAAGGTTTCAGAATCAGATGCATGTTATGACTCTGAGTCAAAACCTGACAAGGGGAATGACAAAGGGAAGAAGATTATCGATGTGGAGCCCAACACCACCATTGCCACCACAAAGATCCAGAGGCAGGAACCCGAAGATCCAGAGGAGCAGAAGCGTCTCTTCCACTCCTAGATATGGGTAAAGGGCTCCCTGCTACAGTTCATTGTCGACAGCGAGAGCCAAAAGAACCTCATTCCGGTAGAGGTCGTGAAGCGGCTAGGCTTACCGACCACAGCACATCCATAACCGTACAACATCAGGTGGCTTCACCAGGGACGGGATCTTCACGTTGTAGAAAATTCATGAATAATATGACACTTATTCACAGAGATTATCCCGATTATACACTAATTGTGGAATACATGCATAATACATAACCTCCTCTACGTTGATCATCAATTTTGCAATATTAAGAAACAATCACATGCGAACATAGAAGCATCAATCACACATATCAACATAGTATATCACGGGGAAAGCATCTTGCTAGAAACCCCCAACTATCTGTATATTATATTGATTGAGAACATGTAACAATACATAGTACAATACTCCTTGCAAGTACTCAGTACTATCTCCACCTATTACACACAAACTAGCTCAGATCTGAATCAATCGTTGGCTCAAATCTCCTCCGCTGCTTGCTTGCCTCCACTGTGCAATCCTGCATGAGAATAGATGAGAATGACACCAAATGTGTGATCCAAATTTTTATTCCCTTTGGTTATACCACGCAATCCTCATTGGCATTACTCAATCCACTGATTGTGCAAATCTCATGCACAACTATAGTCACAACTGACAGCTGTCTTGCCCTTTCACTCACCTCTAACACTTGTCTCCACTGGACTGTCCATGCATTGAGTTAACTGATGTATTCCTCAGTTGATTTATGAGTTAATAATTAGTGAATTAATTAATAACTAATTCACACCACTCATCACTTAGTCTATTGATCAGTTAGACTAAATACAACTAGTTCAACTAAGTCAAACTGAACACAACTCCATTAACTTCTCATCCAACTTCACAGAACTCAATCACTGAAGTTCTAACTGAAGTCCTTCATGCAATAGATCAAGTAACCCATAAGAACCACGTATTTCCTTCTGGCATCTGCATGTGCCACATCCGTAGCTCAAACTGAAGTGCTCCAAGAGAATAAGATAATGTTTATAGTCCAAATATTATTAAAAGCTAATAATATTCGACTGTTCGATTTTTAGCCTGGAAGTCTAAAAATAGACTCCGCCCATATGTCTAAAAATAGAAGTCCATATATTTTTACCAACATGACTAATCATCCACAAATAGCACCCTGCAACTCATAGACCATGATCCATATGTCTAAAAATAGACATAGTCTAAAAATAGACTTTGCGCTAAAAATAGCGCGGGCCCACTTAGTGAAGGCGACTTCATTTCACTAAGATCCATCATCTTGTTGCATTTTCAACGCTCCGTCTCAACAAGATATGGATTATCAGCAACCCCTATCCTATCTCGGTGGTACTCGAATTTGCTCCTCGTGAGCACCTTCGTCAAGATATCAGCATCCTGATCCTCCGTGGGAATGTACGAAAGTAACATGATTCTCCGTTGCACAAAATCTTTGATACGATGGTACCTGATGTTGATACTGTCCATTGAGCTCCCTGCCCAATCTGTATCCGTGAAGCCACATAGCTTCACCTCATCCTCATGTCTGTACCACAATCCATATCCTGATGTGCCTCTGAGATAACACAATACATGCTTGCTTCCATGCATGTTGAACTTCTCCAGTATCTCCCGGGCATACTTACCCTGAGAAACAAATACTCCATCACTGCGCTGCCTCACTTTGTAGATCCATCTCGAACCCACCACTTGCTCCAACAACATTTGGAACAAAAACACTCCCTAACCACTCTGTTGGGCTAGGAACATACTCTGATGCTAAAGCTCTACCTGCGGCTGACAAGTGCTCCCTATCTGACATCTGCGCTACTGCAACATCTCCATGCATCTCACACCATTGCACACCTCTCTGTGCCACCTAGCACTGTGCAAAACACTTGTGCCTCTC
>APFE030011857.1:93180-105109 GCA_000404065.3 Pinus taeda
ATGGATGAGGTATTGTGTGACATTGCTCCCCTTGAAGTTTGTGATGTATTATTAGGACAACCATACTTGTGGAAGCGACATGTTGTGTATGAATCAAGGCCCCTTGTTGTTATTGTTACTTTGGGAAATAAGTTGTATAGGATACTGGAGGTAGCATCGCCTACTGCCATCTCTTTGGTTACTGCAAAAAAATGTAGTAAGTTCATTTCCAAAACCACGAAATTTGTTTTCCTGATGATACGCCCTCAAGGAAAGAAGAAGACGGTGGCCACGACCTCTAGACAGGGCCCCTCCACATGACAACTACAAATGGACAAGGTCATGGAGGAGTACGAGGACATATTCACCTCCCCGTAGGGTTTCCTCTACATTGTCAGGTCAAGAACTCCATCGATATGACCCCAGGTGCACCGCTCCCCAATGGAACAATCTATCAGTGCTCCGTTCTAGAGAACGATGAAATCAAGAGGTAAATTCATGAGCTGCTGTAGAAAGGTCACATCTGTACGAGTTCATCACCTTGTGGGAGCTCGATCGTGTTGGTACAGAAGAAGGATGGGATTTGGAGACTCTGTATTGACTATCGGGCACTGAACAAGATCACTGTCTGTAATAGGTTCGTGATCCCACGGATTGATGACCTCCTGGACCAACTGAAGGGGGGAAAATATTTCAGCAAGATCAATTTAAAATTAGGATATCACCAGGTACCAATCGAACCCTCCGATGTGTGGAACACTGCCTTCAAAGCCAAGGAGGGCCTTTTCAAATGGTTGGTTATGCCTTTCGGATTGACGAATGCTCCTGCAACCTTCATGAGGCTAATGGATGACATCTTGTGGCCATTCACCAACTGATTTGTAGTTGTATACCTAGTTGACATCTTGATCTTTAGCCAGAGTTGGCAAGAGCACCTCCAACACATCCGATAGGTTCTCCAAACACTACGACAACACAACTTATGTGCTAATTTGGAGAAATGCACTTTTGGCATGACATAGGTTTAGTATCTGGGATACATTATTGATGAACGGGGCGTGCATGTGGATCCAGCCAAGATCTAAGTCATTCAAGATTGGCCATCCCCAACCACTCTAATAGAGCTCCGCAACTTTCTAGGTCTTGCCAACTTCTACCGCAGGTTCGTGTTGAGATTTTCTCATATCACTTGGCCCTTGAGTCAAGTCACCAAGGGAGGAGCGAAAGCAAAATTTTTTGGTCTGAATCTCAACAGAAGGCATTCACAGAGTTGAAAGATCGCCTCTACTCGGCACTAGTGCTCACATTACCAGACGTGCAACAACCATTTAAGGTCGTGCAACAACCATTTAAGGTCGAGATAGATGCCTCTAACTATGCTATTGGGGCAGTCCTTACTCAACATGGGCATCCAGTGGCATATCACAGTGAGACGCTTTTATACATAGTACAGAAGTATCCCACTTATGACAAAGAGATGTATTCCATTATGTAGGCCTGCCGACAATGGAAGCGTTACATTTTGGGGAAGGAAACAGTCATCCACACAGACCACCAACCTCTGTAGTTCATACAGACCCAAGGGAAATTGTAGAATGATCACCATCAGAAGTGGTCCACATACCTGCAACAGTTCCATTTGAATATCAAGTATAATAAGGGCAGCACCAATATGTTGCAGATTGCCTCAATCGACCACCGATCATGGCATTAACCACCGTGCTCGACTCTTGTGGGCATGAGACATCTGATTGGCCACTTCTCTACAAAAGCAACCCAAAATTTGTCCACACATACCGGACACTCTTGGAGGGTCAGCATGTTCCAAATTTTCACCTTTAGGATGCCCTGTTATGCCACCTGGGTCACCTTTGTGTTCCTTCAAGTGAGCGTTCCAAGATGATTTGGGAAGCACACTATAGTTGGGCTACTCGGCATTTCGGGGTCGAGAAAATGGTGGAAGTATTGCAGAATATTCTATTGGTTGAATATTCGACAGGATGTCGGGAAGTACATCAGATCATGCACTGTCTGTGCCATTTCCAAACATACCATCAAGAATCAAGGCCTCTATACGCCGCTGCCTACCCCTAGTCAACCTTGGGAATCCATCTCCATGGATTACATGTCAGGCCTTCCTTCCACTAAGCATGGACATTACTGTGTTTTTGTGGTCGTCGACAGGTTCTCAAAGATGGCCATTATGGTGGCCTGCAAGAAGAATATCACAGCAGAAGCCACTGCTAAACTCTTCTTTGAACTAGTGTGGGTACACTTTGGGATCCCATAGCCTATCATCTCAGATCGGGATAGCAGGTTCCTCAGTACATTTTGGTCCAGTCTCTGGTTGATGCTGGACACCAAACTCACTAAGTCCACAATTTTCCATCCTCAAACTGATGGCTAGACAGAGGTTGTCAATAGGATGATCGTACACATTTTGCACATGTACAACTCAAAGCATCCACACACATGGGATGAGAGCCTCCCCTATGTTCAACACAGCTACGCCCGAGCTCTCCAAAGCTTGACTGGCGACAACCCTTTTTAGGTGGGCTTGGGATTCCAGCCATAATGTCCCATTGATGTGGCCATGCCATTTGCAGCTACTCACGGAGATTCGGCACATGTTCAGTCCGAAACAGATAAGGAAAACAACTTCATTAAGCACATCCAACATATTCGCCAGCAGGTCCATGACATTCTGGAGAAATCAAATGCCAAGTACAAGCAACAACATGATCAACATCGGGTGTCACATAAGTTTCAAGTGGGTGACAAAGTCTGGTTGCATTTGCAAAAGGAACGCCTTACTGGAGCCTATCAGAAACTCAGACCACTCTGATATGGTCCTCACACCATTACCAAGGCTATGGGAGACATTGCATTTGAGCTCAAAATTCCCCCATTCCATGGCCTGCACCTAGTGTTCAATGTGGACTACCTTCGACCATACTTTCCACCATTACTAGACACATCCGACATTGCAAAACAACTCACACCCACAGAGTTAAATACATATTGCATGGAACAAGCTGCAACTGATCAGATCATGGACACACAAATCAAGCACACTAGCCAGCAGAATATTCAACTGTATCAAGTTGTCAAAAGCAGGCCAACTCCTTCACCAGGGCAAGTGGCTCACCAGGGACCAAGTTCAATAGAAGTTTCCTCATCTCATGGAGGAACTGAATGCAATGGGGACCATTGCTTCCTAAGGGGGGAGGAATGATCCAGTTGGATATTGGTGGCCACCTGCCAAGTCCATTTTGACCCCCACCATTGTTTCTTTCATCTTTTCAGTTTCCTTAATTATAGCACAGTTTACTATTTTTAGTAGTTTTTCAGGTCCTGAACTTCCGGAGCCATTTTGAGGCCCTAAAAGACGTTTTTTGGGAAAACTGGGATAGATCTTTCTAACAAGATATTGTGTGCGTCAAATGGAGATCGTATGCCAAATTTACGACCCTGGGAAGTTGATGTTCCAATTTACCCAAATGGGGCCCACAGTTTGGCGTTTCATCTTCTAGGGTTAGGTTTTTTGATGTTTAGGGTTTTCCATTGTTTCTCAACAATAAATAGGCCTTCAAGCCTCATTGTAACACAGGTCAGAGGCATGTAGCCACCACATCTCTTCTCCGAGATAAGCTATCATTGTCCTAGCTGGTTTATTTCCATTTATGTTTGTAAGCATATTTCAGTATTTTACATTAATGAAATGAAGTATTATTTCCGTTGCATCTCTGTGTTTATGGTTATTTCTGTAGTTTGTTGCGTTCCTGTTTAAATCCAGATCAGTGACCTGATTTTTGTCCTTCACTAAACCTACATCTCCTTTCTTCGAGGTCGAACATGGGTTTGATTGTCTCACAAGTTGCTTTCTTGTCTGGAGGGAACGTTCCATCTGCGACGATGTTTCTATTCTTCCCTCTGCAACACATGCATCCACAATACAAGCCAAAAATTTCTTCGACAGAGGTTCTGACATAAGTAAAGGGAGTACCATACCCTAACAGGTTCAGTTATGTTGAATGAGTTTCACCTCTACTCACCCTTGTTAAATTCTTTGGCTAATAGATCTCCTTGAGGATTTTCTTGTTGTCAAGGATTCGATTTATAGGTACATTTTCCCCTCTACCCGTGTCTAAACAAGTATTAATGATTTTCTATTCATTGAACCGGTTTAACTCTCAGAAACTTCCTCCTATAGGTACTTAAGGACTCCTCAATGTGCATTCTTTAAGTTTATGAATTCCGCCGGCAATAAACCCACAAGTTTCACATTCTTGTTTCAGGTTGTTCTTCTTACACGGTCTAAAATCTGCAGTTTGGTTTTGAATCAAATTTTCTTGTTACAATGATCCCAGCCACGGAGGCCACGACCTCTAACTAGTTCTCTCGTGGCAAGGGATATAGGGTTCCACACTAGGGTTTAACTTCTTATCTTTCCTACTTCAGAACTGTGTTAATTTTTTAAGTCTATACATGTAAAGAGTAACTTTCTTGAACTCGTTCGCGGGTTAATTTTCATTCTGCGACTTAACATATATTTTGTATTTTGTGACTACACAGTGAATGTGGTAGGATTCATAATGTTTATATGTATTAGTTGTTGCTATTTAACAACAAATAAGGAAAGGGTCGTACATATATATGTTTGTTAATTTCACTATTAGACAGTTAATGCGGCAAGGCTCAACCTTATGGTTTATTTTTGTTCACGGTTGTGCTCTGTTCAATCTTTATGATTAATGTTTATATAAATCTCAGACGTGGGGGTTTTCTTGTGTGTACCCCGTGTGAAATGAACTTGATTTGCTTGGTGTGATGTTATATTTTATGTATGAGATGGCTTAAGATTTTATTGAACGTTTGGTCATAGTATTTTTTAGCAAATGCTACAGGGCCTTAATAATTCCATGCTTGGGAAAATGCCATAAAACTGATAGATTTTGTAGTCATACTAGAACCTGAATGTTTACTATTTTTCTTTTTCTGAAATGTTTGTATGGTTGATAATGCAAAGTTTTACTATTCTTTACATTAGTTCATAAGTCCCGCAGCAATAAACTGTGACTATGCATATTATGCAATATACCACCCCCCTTTATATCTTTCTACATACCTACATAATGGAACTTCATCACTTCATAGCCTGAATTACTTTAGCATATACAAATTTGCATTTGGACAATACATAATAACAAATTAGTGATTATTTAACCACAGAACTGTGTACTGGAATGAAGTAAAACTTAATAAACTAAATCATACTTATATGTTCCCATCGGCTGAACAACCTAATACTTTTTGGAAGATCTCTCCACCCAGCCTCGAGTCTGGCAATGACACCTATACTCTCCCCCGAGCTCTTCCTCCTCCAAACAATATTTATAAGTTTTGTCTTTAATTTGCATATCTCGAAGCATCAGGACTAACTATCCAGCATCAAGTCACATACCCTCATACATTCTCTCCAGATCTCCCACTGGTTTATCTTGCCCAGCTCAAGGAGTTTCTAATGGCAGCACTCTCCCTTCTGACCAATCTATTCCTTTCCTCTCTTCAATTCTCCAGCCCCCTAGGCCTTCCTCAAATTCTCCTTTTGAGGAAACAAGTGAGTAACCACCTTAACTATCTCAGGAGATTTAACAACTATTTTCAGTTCTTGAAACTACTTTAATTCTTATTATGCATTATTTATAAATTGTTTTGGCCAACTTAGCCATAGTTCTTTAATGTTCTCATCAAACATATGATGACAAATTCATAATAGTAAGTAAAAGTAAAACAATAGAATAATTTAATTGTTCATATAACGTGTGGTGTTACAAATTCCCACCAAATTGTCACAAAAATTCCCACCAAATTGTCACAAAATGAAATACTCTGATTCAAAGGTTATAAATGAAATCAACTTTGCTCATCATGGGCATCTTAATGATTAAATACTTGAAATTAGAAACTAAACTGAACTAAAAATTATTTATAATCAAATCAACTTTTAAAAAAATGTTCTTTTAAATAGAATTCCACAAGATTATCATGCAATACTATGTTGTAATGCTAGGAAATTACTATTATACATTATTTAAATTACATTTTTAAGAATTTTCCCAAATTCTCCCATTAAATGAAATGTTCCACTTTGAAATATATGAAAATAAGATTTCAATTATATGTTAAAAAATTTCTCTAAGTAAACGTTCCATTTTGAGAAATATGGAGGTAATTAAAAAATGCAATGGTTAGCTAAATTATTCTTTTTCATTACTTATATTACATCATTTTTAATTTGTTGTTTTGAAATACCCCTTTTCACATGGAAAGTCTTTAATGATATTTTTTCATAGTTAAATTATTATTTTATATTGTTTAAATGACATTTTTAATATCAGTGTTGCCATTACTTTATTCATTTTGAAAGTCATAAGGTCATTAATGCAAATGTAAATTTGTTATATCTTTTTGACAATAGATTAGAATGTAGTTAGGTAAGTGATAGTCAAATTGTTACTAATCAATTTTGCCTAAAATGAAATAATAATTATTTGAAATATCTTCAAATCATTATGCATTCAAAAACACATTATAAAAAAAAAATCACATTTTTGTTAAAAAATCTATCACCTAAAATAAATAGTGTAATTGTGCCTTTATTACATAAAGCATTACAACATCAACATTTTCTTAATTTATTAGTTCATTTATTGTGCTTGATAAAAATATCTTCTTGAGCATTCGTTTCACTTGTGTAGAACATATACTTTTGTTCGTGTTTGTATTTGTAATGTTTATCTTTAGCATATTCTAATGTATTAGTGCAAGTGTAATATTGTCTAAAGATAGAATTTGATGAGAGGTAATATATATATGCAGCTCTAGTTAGCAGATTTCCAATGCAACATAGCAATATTTTTTTACCACTTTTTCATATTCTTTGGTTATAATAAGGTAGAAACATTTTTTGGTTTGGAAGTATGGTTCTAGGATTTTGGTTCAAAGTCTAGACACTATAAATCCTAGGTCATTAGAATTATTGTATGCCTATTGAAAAACACTTTGCTCATCCATTCACTTATGTCTTCATTGTTTTTACTCTAATTTAACTATACTTAAAGTAAGCAAGAGTATCTATAATATAGCCCCTGTTCAAATATAGCAATTAGTTCATACCTTTCAAAGTTCAACGATTAAACTAGGTGGCGGGAAATGCTAACTATGAGGCCTTGTTTATTTCCTCTTCAAACATAAATAAGAATGTTGCCTCAAATTTCTTTCCATATTCGGCCTTAAGGAGACTAATAGGTTTATGCTCAACCTGAGGTAATTGATTCATGATTTTCAAATCTTCCTTTCGAGAATCTCCTTTAAAACATCTGAACCACCAATGTAAAACCAAACTGGATCAACCCACCAAGGTAAGGAAACCACCGATGAATAGTACAAAAGGGTTTTCACATTATGAAAGTTTTACACGTTAATTACCCTTAAACTATTGGCTCTCAATCTGGCTCAAGGGCTCCGTTGGCTTCTTTGTTTATTTCCCCACCACCTCCAGCCACAAGGGATCATCTTCTAGTTTTTCAGAGTCGATATTGTTCATTCGCGGCTTCCTCGTAAGGTGAGTAGAGGTTTTAGTCCTCTCCCTCGTTAGTTGAGTGATGATATATGTAGAATGTGAATCTAGCTCGAGTTCCATGTATCTAGTTCTTGTTGGAAGAGGCATCTGGGGGGCCGTTAATTGTGTTTTTATTTTAAGATTTTTTTGGATGGATGTAGATTACGGAAAAAGGTGGTTATTTGGGCATCGAAGATTGGGGAATCGTGGGTTCTGATACTTCGTCCGGAGGAAAATAGTTTTTTCTCGTATGGTGTTAGAAAAGAAGGATGTAGCTGAAAGAGTCTTCTAGATAAGGTTTTTGGTGAAAGAAAGTAGTGTTTATAGGCCAGGCAAGATCATGGCATAGAGAGAAATAATGGATATGAGTTGCAGCAAGCGGCATCGTGTAGTTCTCGTTCCTTTTCCTTCTCAAGGCCACATAAATCCCATGATGCAAGTGCCCTTGAAGCTTGCGGAGGAGGGATTCCTTTATCAGTTTTGTAAACACATAATACAACCACTCCCGGATAGCAGAGGCTGACAAGAACAATTTGAGTAACGAAAGGATGATCTTCTTTGAGTTCATCCCAGATGGCCTTCCTCCCACTGATACTCGCACTGACATTGCAATCTCTGTGATGTTACAGAAAACGTGATTGTCCCATTTCTTGACAACCTCATTCACCAAATCAAAGAAGAAGATAATGATGCAAGTGTTTGCTTGGTAGTAGATGCTCTGGCCTCACACACAATATAGATTGCTCAACACCACCAGATTCCAATCCGATCTCTGGACATCTCTTACTACTACATATGCACTTCTCTATAATATTACACCTCTTGTATTATCGCATATTATTCCCCCAAATGGTATGCCAACAGTTAATTATTATGGCTTCATGGATTTTCTAATTATAGTCTATGCATTAATTTCCAAGATTTTACTAATCGAGGCCTATGCAAGCGTTCCAAAGGACTTTAAAATGGTGAAATACATCCCCTCCATGCCGCCTCTCTACTCCACACATTTTCCATGGGTTCCAGGATTCAATGACTTCCGGAAAGAGTTCATTTTCCATTTCCTAAATCGATGCACGGTGAGGTTCAATGTATCTAATAGATATCGTGATTCCTTCTGCCCTTTGCAATTCAAACTTAGGAGTTGAATTGGAATTTGGAATGGGATTTTGGGCAGAGAAAAGGGGATGTTTGGATTGTTGGATAGGCAGTGCAGGCTGTCTGTGATCTACATCTCATTTCACAACTTGAGTGTGTTAAGCGAGACACAATTCCAACAACTTGCACTTGGAAATTATCTATTTACCGTAATTATATTTTGCGTCTGACATAGCCTCGTCACAGGTTGGGCTCTAATCGGAAGACCATCTATCAAACTATGGTTACCAGGCTGGGCTCTATTAAAACACTTCCGAGTTGGTTTTGGTAGATCTAAAGTTTGGCAGGCTGGATCAATTGCAAGACGTGTTCAATAATGGTTGCAGGGATGTCCAAACAAAGATCTCGTTACAATTATGAGCCGAAAAAATTAAAATATTGCCACAGGGCCATGGCAATATGTCATGGAAAAATGGAAACGCCTTGGAACATCAACTCATCCAACCATTGACCGAACAAAACAAGTGGTCAGGCTGGCATGCTCGCTGTAGCCTTCATGGAATCGTTTGCTGCTCCCTCCCAGCCTTCATGGAATTCAACACTTCCAACCGAATTCATTCGAATGTCGTTCCCATCAGCAGCAAATTGATGGTGGCAGCCTTCGTGGTTCTGTTCTTGTTGATTTTCTTCATTGTGGTTCATATGAAGTTATAGCCAGCTCCAGATTCTCATTTAGCATTAAATTCTTTGAGTGAAGTAGAAATTGTTTAACCACTCGTCGTGTAATATGAAGTGACGCGTGTCGTATATTTTTTGATAACCATCAGATTGGAGTCTCTGTGATATATTCCTTTTAAGGCAACAAATCTACTAAGGGGATTTATCTGTGTTTCATTTGAAATCTATAACTAGAGTCATTGTTAAAGAATGTGTTTTTCAGATCCAAGAAAATGGAAAGAACTAGCAGAAAATTCTAATGTCGATAATTTTGAAGATATGCAAAATACTGGCGTGGGGTTTGGCAAGGTGAAGATCATGGGTACTATTAAATGTTAATATACACGGAGAAAACTTTACTCTTAAAACATTAATAGATTTGGGTGTAGACATAAATGTTTTAAACAAAAAGGTGATCCCAGCGAAACATTGGACACCTGCATATAGGCAAGTCACTAGGGTAGGTACACATGACTTTCAATATGAAGTCTCTAGTGCAACTCTTTGTTTTTCAAGATATTGTATGAAAATGAAGTTCGCAATCGGAAATATTCCAATTAACTGTATTTTAGGCAATATTTTTCTTGCTATTGTTGAACCACATGGATCGGCCAGATTATAGGATGGCAAAGCTGGTTATTTTACATCTATCCCTGATAACAAAGGTTTCTTACAAACCATCACATTGACTTTTATTTCAACATCAAGGATATCCACCATGGTTTAGACTCTGCAAGAAGTTAATTTGACAGAAAGAAAACTGAGAGAATTAAGATTTCAAATCCTCTCTCAGAATAAAAGAACAGCTACAGTCCGCAAAGGTACAACAAAAAATCTCAGAATTCAGAGAGAAATTAGACAAATATTTTTGTTCTGAAAACCCAAATGCTTTTTGGCATAGAAAGAAACACAGAGTTTCACTGTTGTTCAAACAAGAATATGATGAAAAATCATGAAAGAGCCGAGCCATATCTATGAATAGCAAGTACAAAAATCTGTGTCAAAAATAAATCTCAGATCTCTTAAAAAGAGGATTGATCAGAGAATCTAGTAGTCCTTGGAACTGCTACGGGTTCTATGTAAATAAACACTCAGAACAGATTAGAGGTGTTCCCAGATTAGTCATAAATTACAAACCTCTAAATTCTGTACTGGCAGATGATACATATCCTATTCCCCACAAAGGGAGCCTAGTAAGCTGAATAGCAGGAGCTAAAGTTTTCTCCAAATTTGATATGAAATCTAGGTTTTGGCAGGTTGTGGTCAAAGAAGAAGATAGATTCAAAACTGCCTTCAACATTCCTACTTGTC
Organism: Pinus taeda; assembly: GCA_000404065.3. Classification (NCBI taxonomy): domain Eukaryota; kingdom Viridiplantae; phylum Streptophyta; class Pinopsida; order Pinales; family Pinaceae; genus Pinus; species Pinus taeda. The sequence goes on from APFE030011857.1 coordinate 103,910, forward strand.
ATTATGAGTGGAATATTATGCCCTTTGGTCTAAAACATGCACCATCCAAATTTCAAAAGTTCATGGACCAACTTTCAAGCCATACTTTGATTGGTTCATTGTATATATTGATTATGTGTTAATCTTCTCTAAATATGTAGAAGAACATTTCAAACATATACAGATTTTTACACAGGTAGTCAAGAGAAGTGGGCTCGTACTAAGCAAGAAGAAAATGGAATTGTTTAAGACAAAGATCAAATTCCTGGGACATACTATTGAGGATGGCCAAATCACATTACAAAAGCATGCACTTGAATTTGCTGATAAATTTCCAGATATGATCACAGATAAAAAAACAATTGCAGAGATTCCTAGGCTGTTTCAACTACATCAACAATTTCTATGAAGGATGTGCCCATGACAAAAAATTGTTAAATCAAAGATTGAAAAAATATCCAATGCCTTGGACTTCAAAACATACCGATGCCATCATAAAAATAAAATCTAAGGTAAAAACTTTACCTATTCTCTACCTTGGAAATGAGGATTTGCCAAAAATTGTAGAAAGTGATGCCAGCAACATTGGATGGGGAGGTATTCTCAAGAAAACTAAAGAAGGAGAAGAACAAGTTATACAGTTTGTTTCAGCCACATGGAACCAAGAAGAACAAAACTATTCTACAATTGAAAAAGAGGTAAAAGTTGCATGGAATTGTATAGACAAATTTGACATCAACCTCATACATAAAAGGTTTATTCTCATGACTGATGCTTCTGCTTTAAAGGAAGTGTTAACAAAAGACATCAAATATCCTGGAGAATCCAAATTTGCCAGATGGAAAGCTTTGTTTGCAAATTTTGATTTTGATATCGAGCATATAAAGGGAGAAAGACATTGTCTACCTTGTTTTTTGAGTAGGGAGTATCTGAAAAAAGAAAATCATCTAATGGTTATTGTCACTGAATGGGACCCTAAAACACAGCAAGAAGAACTTAGAAATATCCCAGACAACACCTCATTGCCAATCTATGCTGAAAAATGGAAAACCACTTGGAAATTAAGAAACACGAAAGTTATGGATGCAAATCTACAGCTTCATCGGGACTTATAACACCTTGTACCAAAAAGAAAGATTTACCATAAGACCAACACTTGGATACATGATATGGTGTATAATAATTCAATGACATATTTTTATCTTGCAAACGAAACATTAA